>CM038711.1:42117969-42207969 GCA_021613375.1 Megaleporinus macrocephalus | reverse complement strand
CAGCATGAAGACAACCCATTACAGTCCATCACTAAACTCCATTACATTATATGTAATAGTGTAGCCGGCTTGGAAAGCTGTTATCACTGAAACTTAATTAATGTCCTACGTCAGTGTTGTTCTAGGAATAGTTTGAAGAAACATCTGAGTCAGAAGGTCTTTCACTGCTTCACTGCTTGTTTGGTTTACAACTGGATCTGCTAGACCAGGGGTCACTAGTAGGTGTCCGGACCCGGACTTTGTCCAATGTGGACCCAAACTGATATACTGATATACTACTTTTTAAGCATTAAGATTATTTTAAGTGGAGGAACTTCTCTTGTCTTTACGGTATGCAGGCTTTGCCGCATATTAACCTTACAGACCAATTGCATGCATTGTAATATCACCAAAGGCGCTCCTCAGCCAATCAGATCTGTGCATATTTGTGAGTGTGGTGTGCACACAGGTGAGGTACGAAGCGAGAAGCAGCAGTCAGAAAGTAAAGCAGGTCGGATAACGTGCTCTAAAAAAGATGAGATGGTATAAGATGCTGATAAGTAAACAGAATACGCCAATGAATCATAACACAAGTTAGAAATGATGAAGGTCCGGACCTTGGCCTGAGGAAATCTCCTCTAACTGGACCTTACTGACTCTAATAAATATCACTGTGCTAGACTAATGACACTAACAAACAGTAGAAGTCAATAGTCATCCAAAATGTTCCTGTACATCTCTAAAAAGTCCTCCCCTCACTTGCATCCAAGTTTCAGGTAGATATAACTAGAAATCTGACGCAAGTATCTGAATTTGAGCTAGAAATGTGCATTTCCTGAGGGAAACGCAGGATGGTTGCACACAAACGACAAATAGAGGAGTGTGGATGGGCATGTCTGTGGATTAGAGGTTGGGGATCTGCTCTGAGTGAGTACAGACAGTTTGGAGGCTGTAGGTTGAACAAAACCATAATGTTTAGGTTCGGTCGAAAATGAATGGGATTCTATGGGAGGAACGAGGAATGAATAAACAACAAGTAGAGGAGTGTGGGTCAGTGTGTTTTGGGATCTGTTCTAATAGAGTGCATGCAGTTAGAAGGCTGTAGGTTCAATGAAACCATAATGTTTGGGTGTGCTTGAAAATGAATGGGACTCTATGGGGGGAAAAAAGAGGGATGAAAAAAAAGACAAACAGATGAGTGCTGGTCAAACCAACAGTGCAGTCGTGGTCGGGGGTCTGCTCTGAGTCAGGGTATGTGAAGCGGTGTCTGTGGGTTGAGCAGAAGTTTAGTAGATTGGCGTCCACTTTTCTATCCTATTCATTCTCTATGGTGAAAAAATCTGTTGTTTTACCATCTAACTCGTCCCACAGTTTTTGAAATATCAGCACAGTTCCAACTCCAGACTGTCCGGTCTGACTGTGTGATTGGGGCTTGTATACAGCTTTTTAGTCTGATGTACGGATTCTGGAAAACAACAGTTTTTCCGTAATTTTTTCCCATAGAGAATGAATCGGATGGAAAAGTGCACGCCAATCTACTGAACTTCTGCTCCACCGACAGACTCCGTTTCTCATACACTGACTTAGAGCAGACCCCCGACCAACACTGCAATCTTGGACGACCTACACTCGTCTGTTTGTTGTTTTTTTCCATCCTTATTTTTTCCCCATAGAGTCCCATTCATTTTCAAGCCCACTCAAACTCATGGCTTCATTGAACCTACAGCCACCACACTGCATGTACTGACTCAGGGCAAGTGACCCCAAACACACTGACCTGCTCTCATCTACTTGTTGTTTATTCATCCCTCGTTTCTCACACTGCTTAAGCTGTGCTACTATCCTGATGGAAATGCACTTTTCTAGTTATTATTAAAATTCTGCACAGAAATTAAATTTTGGCAGTGATATAAAACCTGAAACTCCACAGATGATGCATAATTACACATTCAATTTCTAACATTTTCACCTTTTCTGTTAATTCACATTTTATGATTTAGCTTCATATGAACATACAGGTGCCTTGCAGACCAAAGAAGCTGAGCACCCATTCCTACGTTCCTAAACTAACCATGCAAGGTATGCCTGCAATTACTTAGTGCTCAGTTTATTGGCTTCCACCCCATCCAATAGTGGAAAGGGACCACCCCAGAACCACCCCTGATCAGATATTAACTGGGATATTTACATACATCAGTCTTATAGGTACATTAACCAAGTCTGTTTACTCTAAGGGATACAGAGAGGTGGGAAAAAGGCTGTGTAGTAACAGATGAGTCACTTGTTACATTTCAAAATATAGCAGCTCATCGCTGTCGGGCTCTGAGGGTCAGCAGGAGATGGATGTGTGTGTTTATGTGAAATAGGTTTACCTTCAGCTCATCAGCGTCGTAGAAGCTGACCTGCACGGAGGGTACCATCCACGACTGGAACAGAGTGCTCAGGATCTGATTGGCCACCGTGTCGGTGATGAAGTGAAAATGCAGTGGGTTTCTCCTGCAGTCATAAACACACACAGTGATAACAGAACAGGGCTCAGACGTACAAACAGTAGTCAGTAATATATTTGTGTATATGTTCCTTACAGAATTTGTGGAGTAGAGTTTAGTCTAATCTGGTAGTGTAACTTGGGGGAAGAAGTCTCTTACCCTAGGTATGGGGGCTTCCTGTCCCAATAGTGGGGCACGGCAATGGATTTTAATTCAATGGAATAAACTTTTGCTTGTTTCAAATATTAAATATTAATCTACTACAGTGTAGTAGGTTACATCACTACTCTACTTGCTGTAGACTGGGGTTCCACCTCGAGCCCTCCTCAATTTCCTACCTCCAGTTCAATAGCAACTTTACAGGAGAGACCGAAAACCTACTTTACTCTTAATGTAAGTCAATGGAACTAGAATTTTGGAGCATTTCTATTGGTCCATTCTTCATAACATTAAAAAAATGTAATAAAAATAGACAAAAATGGAAATACTTGTTTTTCTTTGGACAGTGACAATATATTTTCTATATATTACTTTAATAATAATAATAATAGATATTGGCTAAATCTAGGATCACTGGATTACATATAATTAGTTGCAGTGTGTTATAAAGGGGGGCATTTTCCCATCGTTTTCACTTCATGCCTCCTCACCTGTGGAACAGGATGGATTTGACCAGAGTGACCACATCTCGGCTGGCGTTGTGACCCGCACACACACACGCAACATGAATCAGCTGTGTGAACAAAGACAGAGAGAGCACCTGCATGTTTATATCATATAATAAATAAACTATATCCATTTTTACAGTCATATACAGATTAATGTGTTATTTGTCTTAGATTTAGTTTTATTGCATACAGGAATAAAATTATAAACCCTCAGGAAACATAAGCTTCCACAGTGAGTCTCTCAATCCTCCCACAATGCCTTTCTGTATAAATACTGGTGTACCATTATAATCCCTTGCTATGCAAGTCTCGTATTTTGACTCTCTGTACTGCAGCTGATCGCCTCTGATGCCACTTTATGTGACTCTTGGGGACCCACATCTCCCATGACGCCTGTATATCTCTCTGTAGTACAGCCCACATCTCCCATTATTCCTGTGTTCCCTAGGTAATGGCCAGTTATGCCCGACTACTTAACCCTTGATTCCCATTGATTTAGGCTTCGTGGTGCGCTGGCGCGGTTTCTGGAATTTCATCAAGTCAGAAAACTGTCACTCCGCCAAATCAAATTGCCAGTTTGGCAACTGCCAAATATCACATCAACAATTCCTCCATGTACTGAATGGATCCGAGCCAGAACGCTCCGCTGTGTCTAGAACTCAGGGAACGTGGAACCTGCCCAAGTTTACTACATGCACGTACGGCTTTCTCAGCAGTTTTAAAGAGCAGCTTTGATAAATGTGTCAATTCATGAACTTCTCTTATAGTGAAACATCTAAAATCACGCCTTGGAGACAATGTTCACCCATAACACCTGCTGCTTAGTTAGTATTACAGTGACTGAGTGCTGATTGGCCGACATTACAGTTACTGAGTGCTGATTGGTAAGCATTACAGCTACTTGGTTGGCATTTCTGCTATTTAATGCTGATTGCTTGACATTCCTGCTACTGATTGGTTACCATTTCTGTTACTGAGTGTTCATTGGTTGGCATTACTGGTACTGAGTGCTGATTGGTTACCATTTCTGCTACTGAGTGCTGATTGCTTGACATTACTGATACTGATTGGTTACTATTTCTGGTATTGGGCACTGATTGGTTGGCATTACTGATACTGACTGCTGATTGGTTGGCTTACTGATACTGATTACTAATTAGTTACAATTTCTGTTACTGAGTGCCGATTGGTTGGCTTTACTGATCCTGATTGCTGATTAGTTGCCATTTCTGTTACTGAGTGCCGATTGGTTGGCTTTACTGATCCTGATTGCTGATTAGTTGCAATTTCTGTTACTGAGTGCCAATTGGTTGGCTTTACTGAAACTGATTGGTTACAGTTTGTGATACTGAGTGCTGATTGGTTGGCTTTACTGATCCTGATTGCTGATTGGTTACAATTTTTGCATTTTTCATGTGTCCCTTTACTACTCGATTGCGCCCTCTAGTGTCTGATATTCCCCCAAAGACATTACTGAGTGGCAGTTCTCCACATTACACATTCTCTGGCCTCTGCATCTCCCTCTAGCCTCTCTTTTTCTCCAAAGCCTACATTTCCCATGATGCCTCAGCATTCCATTGATTATGATGATCTCCCTCTATTCCTCTCTATATACTGATCTAGGTGTAGGCTTCACCTGTAAGACTGATCATTGTACCTCACACTTCTCCGCGGTGGGTGATCGCGCACACTCGCTGTGATTGGCTCGTTCCTCTGCCGTATTCTCCACGTCCTCTGGACCCGTGTCTGCCGACGCCACCCACTGCTGGTTCCCATAGTTACCCTCGGCAGGCTGAGCCCCCAGACCCTGCGATTGGCTGAGCTGGAGGCGGATCTGCCGGTTTTCCTCCTCCACTTCTCGGACCCGCGACTCCAGGACGTCCCGCTCCAGCAGACGAGCCTCGGTGGACTCCACGACGCACGGCGAGAGGAGCAGCGAGCGGCCGTCTGGGTGTTCAGAGAGGGGTTATTAACTTTCAGACGTCTGGAATTATGTATGATGAGCAGTGTTGAGGTAGTTACTCTAAAAACAGCAATCTATTACACATGTCTAGCTTTGTCTGTATTTCACTTCTGTTCTACACGTGAACGCGATGGACATGACAAACAAAGGACTTAAAAGTTTAAACTGAGCTTTGCCTGTATCGTCACTGCCTAAAGAAAAACATACACTACTGTACAAAAGTCTGGGACACCTAAACTGATTGTTTATCTAATCAATAAGTGTATGTTCACCAGATCTGATTAGAACAGATGTAAATATAAATCATACATACAACACAAAGTAACATGAATATCTTATTGTGAAAGAAGTAGATCAGATCTTGAGCTCCAGTTTGAAGAACAAAGTGTAGTTCCAGATTTCTCCTGGACGCCCCACACATTGTATGAATTAGAGATGGACCAACATGGGTTTTTCTATAGCCAACGCCGATGTTTAGAGGTCAGGGTCAGCCGATGGCCGATATGTGCTGGCGATTTTAGGGCCATCTAGAAGTTTTCCACTTCATTTACCGCTAAAATGTCACACTAATATTGACAGGTGGATGCACAACATTTCTGTAAACTTCAGTAAACTTAACATCATTTATTGAACACTGACTTAACAAAAAAAAATATTTTTTTTTTAATTTGCCCCCAAAAATACAGTATAACCACATTACTGCTGAAAGAGTGTAACATACATCTCTTCATACCAATAACAAAAAGCTATTAATTCAATTCAGGTTTATATTTATTTTTACAAAAGTTTTGAAAACAGACAGTTACAACATATATATCCTCCAGTGAGCAAACCAGAGGCAACAGTTTTCACACCAGCACTAGTTAGTCTGGTTAAAACAGACTCTGGTTTGTTTGGTGCGATTAGTTTTGGCAGGTGTGAAAACAGTAATCGCACTCGGGTGTGGATCAAAACAACCGCACCGAGACCCTCGAGAGGAGGTGGTCTCAGCCCGGTTCCAAACGAACTCCGGAGGGGTTCGTTTGTGGTGAGAACGTGATCCGACCCAAGTATTAGGTGTACTCCACAAGTTTGATCTAAACATCTCCTGCAGTCAGGTGTGCTTTGCATTATGGGATGCGGCAGATGGCGTAAACAGAGAACTGGAGAACTGGAGCAGCTAACAGGGCGAGGACAATGAAGCGAGGTCTCTCTTGGACTAGCAGTGAGGGACGTTGTCTACTTGATGTTTGGAGTGAGCTGGGTGTTCTGCAGGTGGACTGTAGTTTGGTATATTATCAGATTATTATTACAGCTATGAACAGATGCTGTCTCTGCCGCTGCTCCGTGATACGCTCTACAAGAAATGTGGTTTGTTGGGGCGCAATTTGGTGGTTTAGGTTTTTGCCTGTGTGAAAACAAACTTAACCGAAGAGGAAACGCTCCAAGTAGACAAACTCGTTAACTGATCCGGACCAGTGAAACCAACTACAGTTGTGAAAACGCCTAAAAACTCCCTCAGACTGGAGGAAGACACCTTGGGAGGAACCAAGACTCACAAGGGGAGACCCGTCCTCCTCTGATCAAACAGTATTTACAGTTTAATAAATTAATACCAAAGAAAAGAGTCTCTGTTTGAAATCTGGAGGGTAAAAGCTATAGAAGCTGCACAGGTAGAGGCAGTCTCTGACTGAGTCCATGGAAAAATACTTCCACACAGCAAGTAAAATTGTGGTTCTTTGATGAGGATGAGGCAATCGGAGAGGGAGAGAGAAAAAGAGAGAAAAAGAGAGAAATAGAAACAGCGCGCGATGCGATAGACAGAGAAAAGCTAATATGCTGTAATGGTTGTTAACACAGTGGCTCTGTTCTGCTCTCTTTACTCTTTCTTCAGTTACGTTTAGCTCGAGTGCTGGAAGCTGAGTAATATCTGAGTAATATCTGAGTAATATCTGAGTAATATCTGGGAAGCTCTGGCTGCTCCAGACAGACTCTCTGTGAAACAGTAACGTGTTAATGTGTGTATTACACTAGAGCAGTTAGCTTTAGCCCCGGAGCTAATGTGTGTATTACACTAGAGCAGTTAGATTTAGCCCCGGAGCTAATGTGTGTATTACACTAGAGCAGTTAGCTTTAGCCCCGGAGCTAATGTGTGTATTACACTAGAGCAGTTAGATTTAGCCCCGGAGCTAATGTGTGTATTACACTAGAGCAGTTAGATTTAGCCCCGGAGCTAATGTGTGTATTACACTAGAGCAGTTAGATTTAGCCCCGGAGCTAATGTGTGTATTACACTAGAGCAGTTAGATTTAGCCCCGGAGCTAATGTGTGTATTACACTAGAGCAGTTAGCTTTAACCCTGGAGCTAATGTGTGTATTACACTAGAGCAGTTAGCTTTAACCCTGGAGCTAATGTGTGTATTACACTAGAGCAGTTAGATTTAGCCCTGGAGCTAATGTGTGTATTACACTAGAGCAGTTAGCTTTAGCCCCGGAGCTAATGTGTGTATTACACTAGAGCAGTTAGATTTAGCCCTGGATCTAATGTGTGTATTACACTAGAGCAGTTAGCTTTAGCCCCGGAGCTAATGTGTGTATTACACTAGAGCAGTTAGATTTAGCCCCGGAGCTAATGTGTGTATTACACTAGAGCAGTTAGCTTTAGCCCCGGAGCTAATGTGTGTATTACACTAGAGCAGTTAGATTTAGCCCTGGAGCTAATGTGTGTATTACACTAGAGCAGTTAGCTTTAGCCCCGGAGCTAATGTGTGTATTACACTAGAGCAGTTAGATTTAGCCCCGGATCTAATGTGTGTATTACACTAGAGCAGTTAGCTTTAGCCCCGGAGCTAATGTGTGTATTACACTAGAGCAGTTAGATTTAGCCCTGGAGCTAATGTGTGTATTACACTAGAGCAGTTAGCTTTAGCCCCGGAGCTAATGTGTGTATTACACTAGAGCAGTTAGCTTTAGCCCCGGAGCTAATGTGTGTATTACACTAGAGCAGTTAGCTTTAGCCCTGGAGCTAATGTGTGTATTACACTAGAGCAGTTAGCTTTAGCCCTGGAGCTAATGTGTGTATTACACTAGAGCAGTTAGCTTTAGCCCTGGAGCTAATGCGTGTGTTGCACTAGAGCAGTTAGCTTTAGCCCCGGAGCTAATGTGTGTATTACACTAGAGCAGTTAGCTTTAGCCCTGGAACTAATGTGTGTGTTGCACTAGAGCAGTTAGCTTTAGCCCTGGAGCTAATGTGTGTATTACACTAGAGCAGTAAGCTTTAGCCCTGGAGCTAATGTGTGTGTTGCACTAGAGCTGTTAGCTTTAGCTCTGGAGCTAATGTGTGTGTTGCACTAGAGCAGTTAGCTTTAGCCCTGGAGCTAAGCAGTAAAACATCCGCTCTGGTTCATGTCTACGTACGGCCGGGACCTAGAAAATAGTAACCGCGTCATTAAAAACGTCATTGTTTGCAATAAACTATTATATTTCCACTTATTTCGGCCCATCAGTTCCAAAAGTTTTGGCTTAGGGTCCTTCACATGCGGCAGCAGGACGTTCCACCGAACCAATAACAGGGGGCTGCACGCAGGCATGCCTGACTTTAAATCGGCGCTACCAAATATTGATATATATTAAAAAATTGCAAATATCAGCCCAATAGAATAGAATTAGTCGATCTCTAATATGAGTGTATTCAGTTCCATCAGCAGCAATCTTGATTTAGCTTAATGAAGTACTGAGCAGTCAAAGCAGGTAAGTTCCTCCCACATTCAGGAGCACATCGTAGTCCTTAAAATAGAAAATCTTTCTTATATACAATCTGTGTGAGGACACAGTGACCCCTAATTCCTATAACCATAATTTTACATAAAGAGTCTCTACACTGAGCCGGTTCACACCACATCACTCAGAATGACTCTGTTTGCACTTCAGGGACAGAAGTTTGTGCAGATATTTCCAGTACAGAAATAACAAACCACTGGACTACACAAGGTCCAGTTCCAAACTTCCTTTGACAAAATCAACTGCTGGCAGACTAAGTGACCACAGCATCAGCCTTCGCTTCGTTCAGTCTGGCAGTGGTCCCAGTGGTCCGCTCCAGCACTAAGACATCCATTAAATAACGCAAGAATGGAGATTTTAAGTGCAAGCTCGGTTCTGCACGCAACTTCAAAATCACTTCTTCACTGTAGTCCGAGAAGCCATTAACACTTTCTGTCAACAGAGTTTCAAGTGAAGCACTGAGTCAGAAACATGGCTGGACGTGAAGGCAGATCTATTTGTAAAAGATAGGAAGGTCAGGAAAAGATGCTTCTGAGAACATCCAAAAAACCCTTGGACCAGTTTATCAGTTAATCAGTGGACAGTGTCAGTGGGAAGGCCCGATAGTGGCTCATATGAAATCTGTATAGAAGTGTTTATATGCAGATTATGTGCAAATATAGTAATCTTGATGGAAAACTGCTGGACCTTTCCTTTAAATACAGTAATCTCAGGCTGCATTCAGACTGCAGGCAAATCAAATTTGTTATGTAGCAAATCCCAGCATTTCTGTTAATCTGGATTGTACATCGTTGTTGTTTACCACAGGATCGCATTTCTACCCACCTCCAAACATGGATACGATCTGATTCTACTACCCATACTATCAAAAATCAATCCGGATACAATGTGTATAGGCCAAACATCTGATTTCATGTTGTTTTCTGCTGTCCAAACCATCAAAATCCACCCAGACACTACTTGTATAGGCTCAAAATCTGATTTTAGGTTGCTTTGTGTTGTTGAGACTTTAAAAATTACACCTGAATATGTCAACATTTAGATTTAATTTGGCCTTTGTTGTCGAGACTACCAAAGATGAATCTGTATAGGCCAAAAATCTGACTTCATGTTGTTTTCTGCTGTCCAAACAATCAAAAATCAATCTGTACACTATTTACATATAACAAAACCAGATTTCATGTTGTTTTTTTGCTGTCCAAACCATCAAAAATCCATCCAGACACTACTTGTATAGGCCAAAAAATCTGATTTGAGGTTGCTTTGTGTTGTGAAAACTCAAAATTACATCAATATATATCAAAAATCTGATTTCATGTTGATTTCTGCTGTCCAAACCTTCAAAAATCCATCCAGACACTACTTGTATAGACCAAAAATCTAATTTTAGGTTGCTTTGTGTTGTGGAGACTATCAAAATACATCTATATGTATGTCAAAAATCTGATTTTATGTTGTTTTTTTCTGTCCAAACTATCCAAGATCAACCCAGACACTGTTTGCATACACTGATTGTAGGTAGCTTTGTGTTGTGGAGACTATCAAAAATATATCTATATATGTCAAAAATCTGATTTCATGTTGTTTTTTTTGTTGTCGAGACTACTAACAATAAATCTGGACATGCCAAAGATCAGAATTCCTGTTGTTTTTTGCTGTCCAGACTATAATCTGGGCACAGTCTGTATATGGCAAAAATCAGATTGTCCAGACTATTAATCTGAGCAGTATATGGATATGCCAAAATCAACCCATAAAAAATCAATCTGGATATACACCGGATTTGGGCCGGCAGTCTCTGGTAGACTGTAAAGAAAAGCACAGTTAAAGAATATCCTGGTTGCTCCATTCAACAAGCAGATCTTTTCTGGCCATCAGAACTTATTTCATATTTAATGTTCTGCTAACTGAACACGGTGCAGTGACAGGAATACTGATGGTCTAAAGGTCTCTGATATTTAATCCGATTACCTCAGTGTCCCTTAAGGGGCTTTACAATTTGATCAGCTGTTGCTTTTAAGGTTTTTTCCCACCGCGCTGCTGCCTGTCCAACATTGTGTTCTGTTACTTTGGCACGACTATGGTCCAACTTTCTCTCTCTTTATAGAACTACTGTGTACTCGCCACACACACACACACACACACACCTGCCACGAGGCATCATTTCTTTTATTACCGCAGGAGAAAGTAAGAAATTCACGCTCTGTTCCAAGAGACCGAGTAACACAACACGCGCACTCGCTGAGGGAGCAGACAGAGCCCGAGGTTCGGAGCCCGGCGCTCATCTCCGCTTTAGATTCTAATGAGAAATTACACAAACAAGCCGCGCTGTGCTCATCAGTGGTGTGACGCTACAGCAGCGCCGGCCCATTAACCACCCAAACCCACCTTATGCAAACGACTCTAATGAATTTAGCACTTATTTTCCGATTAACAGTAGCACTCTAAAAGAGCACTCCATCCATTTTCCTTCCTAAACACCACCCCTCCTCTCTCTCCATCACTCAGGTGTAAACGGCAACCACCTCGTCCTCACTACTGCGCAGCAGTCTGAGGCACCTGAGCTGACGTGGTGGCGCTGGTGTGAGTGGATCAGACACAGCTGTGCTGCTGCTGGAGTGTTTAGTCCACCAACCAGCAACATCCAGACAACAGTGTCCTGTGGGCGGCGTCCTGTGTCCACTGACGAAGGACTAGAGGAACACAAACTGTGCAGCAGCAGATGAGCTACTGTCTCTGATTTTACATCTACAAGGTGGACCAGCAAGGTGGGCGTGTCTGATAGAGTGGACAGTCTAATAGAGTGGACAGTGAGTGGACACAGTGTTTAAACACTTCAGCAGCACTGCTGTGTCTGATGCACATCCCCAATGCATTAGTATCACTGCAGTGCTGAGAATGATCCACCACCCAAATAATATATACTCTGTGGTGGTCCTGTGGGGGTCCTGATCATTAAAGAACAGAGTAATAAAGTATACAGAGAATCAGATGAACTACAGTCTGTAAGTGGAGCTCCTGTATGGTCAGTGGAGCTGATACAGTGGACAGTGTGTGTAGATATAAGGAGGTGGTTTTACTGTAATGGCTGATCAGTGTATAAATAAATCTATGGTCACTTGTTTAGATATTAAGTAAATATTAGGTATTTAATATTAATGTACGTTTACTTTAACACAACATGGTGGTTAACCGGGGGCACCCAAACTTTTGCATGTTACTTAAAGACGTGCTAATTGCTGTCAGTCTGTTGACTCTGCGCTGAGGGGGACGTCCAGTTTAATGGAATCTGCCCACAGCTTTCACGCACACGAACACAGGAACTACGTGGTAATTAACACACAGCTGTATGCAAATGTTTATGCCTCTCCTGGTTTGTTTGCGAAAGCAATGCAGTGACCCACAACTGGCCGCGCTGGCCTCTAGAAGCTTGTGAACATGGGAGGTATGCACTCTCAGTAAACTATTTATGATGTTAATGTTGTTTTTTTGCCAGTTTATGGTATGTAGTATGTGATATTTGTGTTACTCTGTGTTGGGTGGTGGGGTTATTGTGTTGGTCACCATGTGGGAAATTATATGGCTCATTAGTCGGTGACAGTAAAAGAGCATTTCTGGCTGCAGATTCAGAGCCTCCCCTGCGTCTTACTCCAGCTTAGCATTGGTAGACGATATCAGATTGGTGTTGGTAGACGATATCGGATTGGTGTTGGTAGACGATATCGGATTGGTGTTGGTAGACGATATCAGATTGGTGTTGGTAAACGATATCGGATTGGTGTTGGTAGACGATATTGGATTGGTGTTGGTAGACGATATTGGATTGGTGTTGGTAAACAATATTGGATTGGTGTTGGTAGATGTTATGAGATTGGTGTTGGTAGACGATATCGGATTGGTGTTGGTAGATGTTATCAGATTGTTGTTGGTAGACATTATCGGATTGGTGTTGGTAGACAATATCAGATAGGTGTTGTTAGATGTTATTAGATTGGTGTCAGTAGTTGTTATCAGATTGGTGTCGGTAGACATTATTAGATTGGTGTCTGTAGATGTTATCAGATTGGTGTTGGTAGACATTATCGGATTGGTGTTGGTAGACAATATCAGATAGGTGTCGTTAGATGTTATTAGATTGGTGTCAGTAGTTGTTATCAGATTGGTGTCGGTAGACATTATTAGATTGGTGTCTGTAGATGTTATCAGATTGGTGTTGGTAGACGATATTAGATTGTTGTTGGTAGACAATGTCAGATTAATGTAAGTAGATGATATCAGATTGATGTCAGTAGTTGATATCAGATTGGTGTTGGTAGACGATATCAGATTGAAGTCAGTAGTTGATATCTGATTGATGGTAGACGATATCAGATTAATTTTGGTAGAAGATATCAGATTGATGTTGGTAGAAGATGTCAGATTGATGTTGGTAGAAGATATCAGATTGATGTTGGTAGAAGATGTCAGATTGATATTGGTAGAAGATATCAGATTGATGTTGGTAGAAGATATCAGATTGATGTTGGTAGATATCAGATTGATGTTGGTAGACAACAGCAGATAGATGTTGGTAGACGATATCAGATAGATGTTGGTAGACGATATCAGATTGATGTTGGTAGACGATAGCAGATAGATGTTGGTAGACGATATCAGATTGATGTTGGTAGACGATAGCAGATAGATGTTGATAGACGATATCAGATTGATGTTGGTAGAAGATGTCAGATTGATGTTGGTAGAAGATGTCAGATTGATATTGGTAGAAGATATCAGATTGATGTTGGTAGAAGATATCAGATTGATGTTGGTAGATATCAGATTGATGTTGGTAGACAACAGCAGATAGATGTTGGTAGACGATATCAGATAGATGTTGGTAGACGATATCAGATTGATGTTGGTAGACGATATCAGATTGATGTTGGTAGACAATATCAGATTGATGTTGGTAGACGATAGCAGATAGATGTTGATAGACAATATCAGATTGATGTTGGTAGACGATAGCAGATAGATGTTGGTAGACGATATCGGATTGATGTTGGTAGAAGATATCAGATTAATATTGGTAGAAGATGTCAGATTGATGTTGGTAGAAGATATCAGATTGATGTTGGTAGAAGATGTCAGATTGATGTTGGTAGAAGATATCAGATTGATGTTGGTAGAAGATATCAGATTGATGTTGGTAGAAGATATCAGATTGATGGTGGTAGAAGATATCAGATTGATGTTGGTAGAAGATGTCAGATTGATGTTGGTGGAAGATGTCAGATTGATGTTGGTAGAAGATGTCAGATTGATGTTGGTGGAAGATGTCAGATTGATGTTGGTAGAAGATGTCAGATTGATGTTGGTAGACAATATCAGATAGATGTTGGTAGACGATATCAGATTGATGTTGGTAGACGATAGTAGATAGATGTTGGTAGACGATATCAGATTGATGTTGGTAGACGATAGCAGATAGATGTTGGTAGACGATAGCAGATAGATGTTGGTAGACGATATCAGATTGATGTTGGTAGACGATATCAGATTGATGTTGGTAGACGATAGCAGATAGATGTTGGTAGACGATAGCAGATAGATGTTGGTAGACGATATCAGATTGATGTTGGTAGACGATATCAGATTGATGTTGGTAGACGATAGCAGATTGATGGTAGACGATAGTAGATAGATGTTGGTAGACGATATCAGATTGATGTTGGTAGACGATAGCAGATAGATGTTGGTAGACGATAGCAGATAGATGTTGGTAGACGATATCAGATTGATGTTGGTAGACGATATCAGATTGATGTTGGTAGACGATAGCAGATAGATGTTGGTAGACGATAGCAGATAGATGTTGGTAGACGATATCAGATTGATGTTGGTAGACGATAGCAGATAGATGTTGGTAGACGATAGCAGATTGATGTTGGTAGACGATAGTAGATAGATGTTGGTAGACGATATCAGATTGATGTTGGTAGACGATATCAGATTGATGTTGGTAGACGATAGCAGATAGATGTTGGTAGACGATAGCAGATAGATGTTGGTAGACGATATCAGATTGATGTTGGTAGACGATAGCAGATAGATGTTGGTAGACGATATCGGCATATAGCAGCGCTAAAATAATTTTTGCTAAAAATATATGGTATATTTAATATATAAAAATATATAACATTTCAGTTAAATTGTGATTTTTTCCATGTTGATTTAGGGGCGTATTAGCAATTATGATACTACTTTAGAATAAAATTAATTTATTACTGGTTATTTGTTAAACTCAATGCATTAATAAACAGTTACAACGCATTAATAAGATAGAGCTGTTCTATCTGATGAATATGAATGGGTATATGTTGCTGGTTTAATTCTGACTAATAGAAAAGACAAATTATGTTCAGTAAACATCAAATTCTGAGTGTTAACAGTACAAATGAAGGTGTGTTCACTGTTTTTAGAATAACAGGTCATTACTGTCCATTTATGTGTTTTAACTGCTTATTTATGATTCATAGTGTTTATTTATTAATAAACTGATTCTAAGCCATTCATAAACCCGTTATAAAGGTGGGCTAATTTTAAAGTGGAACTGAAATTGCCTAACAACTCTGAGAGAGGTCTGAGATCAGAGTGGGGTTTACGTCCCTGTTACTTGTTTAACCACATTAGCCTCGTAGCTCCAGTGCAAAGCCAATGAAGTTTCAGACGCTGGCTGCTGATGGACTGCATCTGGGCTAAAGGAGGAAACTATAAACTGCCCGCAGAACTAAAACTGTTTCAGCTCTTAAAGCTGCCTGAGAACTCAAACTCTGCTCTACAGATGAATGTTGTGGCCCTGAGGCTGCACTCACTCTCCAGGTTGCCCGCGAGCAGGTAGAGCCAGGTGAGCAGAACCACGAAGCTCAGAGACGCCAGCAGCAGCTTCAGCTTCCCTCGGCACGGGCAGTGCATCCTGGGGCGGTGGGGGGGCGGAGGGCCGGGCGGCGGGGAAGGGGGGAGGGGCTTCAGGTGGGACTCAGCCTCACTCTGACTCCCTGCAGCATCCTCTTACCTAAAAACAGGACACACAGAAAAAAACTCAGTACTGTATCATAACCAGCATCTGGTACTGTGCCTTTAAGATTGATCATCTGTATGCAAATGAGCTCTGTTCTGATTGGCGGACACCACATTTATGTGTGTGTGTGTTGGGGGGGGTTGCTGACTGTGTAAGTCTGATTTTTGGCTAAACTGCCTCTTTAAGTTCAGACCCAGCTGTGAGCTCGTGTTGATCCTCACTTCAGACTTCACGGCACGCGCATCTGACCACAGAGCCACAAACACCAGCACCGCTGTTTACATCTCTCTTAATTAAAGAGCACATAGCAGGAGACCCTCCATCACTCCAACACATTAACACGGGGGGAGAGAGAGGGAGGGAGGGAGAGGGAGAGAGAGAGAGGGAGGGAGAAAGAGAGAGAGAGAGAGAGAGAGAGAGGAGAGAGAGAGGAGAGAGAGAGAGAGAGAGAGAGAGAGAGAGAGAGAGAGGGTGAGAGAGAGAGGTATGTAAGAGAGGAGAGACAATGAGAAAGAGTAAGAGGGAGCGTGAGAGAGGAATAGAGGGAGAGCAGGGAGTGAAATAGAGGGGAAAAAGTAGTAAAGGACAGTGAGAGGGAGAGAGAGAGAAGAAAGTGGAAGAGGAGCGAAAAAGAGGAGAGAGAAGCAAGTAGGAGAGGAGTGAGAGGGCGAGAGATAGAGAATGGGGAGAAGGTAGAGTATGAAGTTGGGGAGGTAGAGAGAGAGAAGTAGAGAGCAAGAGAGAGAAGTAGAGGAGAAAGAGAGAGAAGTAGAGGAGAAAGAGAGAAAAGTAGAGGAGGTAGAGAGAGAGAGAAGTAGAGGAGGTCGAGTATGAAGTAGAGGAGGTAGAGAGAGTGAGAAGTAAAAGAGGTAGAGAAAGAAGTAGAGGAGAAAGAGAGAGTGAGAAGTAGAGGAGGTAGAAAGAAAGAAAGAAGTAGAGGAGGTAGAGAGAGGGAAGTAGAGAGCGAGAGAGAGATAGAGGAGGGAGAGAAAGAGAAGTAGAGGAGGTAGAGAGAGAAGTAGAGGAGGTAGAGAGAGAAGTAGAGGATGTTGAGAGAGAGAAGTAGAGGAGGTAGAGAGAAGTAGAGGAGGTAGAGTATGAAGTAGAGGAGGTAGAGAGAGAGAAGTAGAGGAGGTAGAGAGAAGTAGAGGAGGTAGAGTATGAAGTAGAGGAGGTAGAGAGAGAGAAGTAGACGAGGTAGAGTATGAAGTAGAGAAGGTAGAGAGAGAAATAAAGGAGGTAGAGAGAGAGGTAGAGGAGGTAGAGTATGAAGTAGAGGAGGTAGAGAGAGAAAAGTAGAGGAGGTAGAGAGAGAGAACTAGAGGAGGTAGAGAGAGAAAAGTAGAGGAGGTGGAGAGAGAAATGTAGAGGAAGTAGAGAGAGAGAAGTAGAGGAGGTAGAGAGAAGTAGAGGAGGTAGAGTATGAAGTAGAGGAGGTAGAGAGAAGTAGAGGAGGTAGAGTATGAAGTAGAGGAGGTAGAGAGAGAGAGAGAACTAGAGGAGGTAGAGAGAGAGAAGTAGAGGAGGTAGAGAGAGAAAAGTAGAGGAGGTAGAGAGAGTGAGAAGTAGAGAAGGTAGAGAGAGAGAGAAGTGGAGGAGGTAGAGAGAGAGAAGTAGAGGAGGTAGAAAGAGAGGTAGAGGAGGTAGAGAGAGAAGTAGAGGAGGTAGAGAGAGAGAAGTAGAGGAGGTAGAAAAAGAAGTAGAGGAGGTAGAGAGAGAAGTAGAGGCGGTAGAGAGAGAGAGAAGTAGAGGAGGTAGAGAGAGAAGTAGAGGAGGTAGAAAAAGAAGTAGAGGAGGTAGAAAGAGAGGTAGAGGAGGTAGAGAGAGAAGTAGAGGAGGTAGAGAGAGAAGTAGAGGAGGTAGAGAGAGAGAAGTAGAGGAGGTAGAAAAAGAAGTAGAGGAGGTAGAGAGAGATGTAGAGGCGTAGAGAGAGAGAGAAGTAGAGGAGGTAGAGAGAGAAGTAGAGGAGGTAGAGAGAGAAGTAGAGGCGGTAGAGAGAGAGAAGTAGAGGAGGTAGAAAGAGAGGTAGAGGAGGTAGAGGAGAAGTAGAGGAGGTAGAGAGAGAGAAGTAGAGGAGGTAGAAAAAGAAGTAGAGGAGGTAGAGAGAGAAGTAGAGGCGGTAGAGAGAGAGAGAGAAGTAGAGGAGGTAGAGAGAGAAGTAGAGGCAGTAGAGAGAGAGAGAAGTAGAGGAGGTAGAGAGAGAAGTAGAGGAGGTAGAGAGAGAGAAGTAGAGGAGGTAGAAAGAGAGGTAGAGGAGGTAGAGAGAGAAGTAGAGGAGGTAGAGAGAGAGAGAAGTAGAGGAGGTAGAAAAAGAAGTAGAGGAGGTAGAGAGAGAAGTAGAGGCGGTAGAGAGAGAGAGAAGTAGAGGAGGTAGAGAGAGAAGTAGAGGCAGTAGAGAGAGAGAGAAGTAGAGGAGGTAGAGAGAGAAGTAGAGGAGGTAGAGTATGAGGTGGAGGAGGTAGAAAGAGAGAGAGAGAGAGAGAGAGAAGTAGAGGAGGTAGAAAAAGAAGTAGAGGAGGTAGAGAGAGAAGTAGAGGCGGTAGAGAGAGAGAGAAGTAGAGGAGGTAGAGAGAGAAGTAGAGGAGGTAGAGTATGAGGTGGAGGAGGTATAGAGAGAGAGAGAGAGAGAGAGGGAGAGAGAGAGAGAGAGAGAGAAAATGCACTCTGTCTTTTCTTTTATTATGAGCTTAATTAATCATGCTTCACTTTAATTAGACACTGGCCTGCAGGCAACAAGACTGGATACTGCCAATAACAGAAACATCCCGTTTATTAAAAGAGGGACACCGTGTAGAGAGAGAGAGAGAGAGAGAGAGAGAGCGAAGGGGTAGAGAGTGTATAGGAGATTATTAAGTTAGTCCGGGGGGATCTGGGGGGCTCTGTTTGAGGTGCTGACTGTGCGCTGAGTTTTATGTTCATTAATAAGCAATGGGGTCTGTGCGCTGAGGCCTGTAAGCGACTGTAACGCTGTTAGCCGGGATTCAGCTCTGCTGTCGCTTTACAAGAGAACAACCTGCTTCACTGAGTATTGATCAGCCGCTCCGGCCGAATGTGCTCCTGTTTAAAACCCGCTGAATCCTCCGAGGAGCTTTTCCTACGTCTGGTTTGGAGCTCGCAGCTCACATAGAGACTCAGCACTAAATCAATCCAATCTAAACCTACACACTGTCAGCGCCGTGAGCACCGTCACCATTTAGTTTCACTTTTATGCTTTTCCTTCATGTGACAGGGTCGGCTTTGCACCGCATGGGCGAGTGACACACTTTAAACACACTTTAAAGGGAAACTACAACCAAAGTGAAAAACATCTTCACTGTTACCTCACACACCTACACACCCACTACTGCTGGGCCAACATAGTATCTGCGGTGAGATTTTCTGGTTTAGAGGCAGAGAAACCTCCCTTCTGATGATGCATCTTGAAGGTGAGCATTAGGGCTGTGCACGCTGTGCACTGGCAAGAAACTAGCGATACAATAAATTCCAATATATTGCGATACTGCATGCAAGGGTAATGTAAGCAATGCAATACAGTTGCCTACACAGTTATTATGGTTAACTATACGGTCATTCGTTTTTTGATTTCTGCCAGATCTTCGCTGCGTAACTCGCATAGCAGTTTTCTAAATATAAACATTTTAATTGTGTAATTCGGGCTTGTGTACAGGATTTTGATTGGATGCACAGATTCCATATAACATTTTTTTTCCCATAGAGAATGAATAGGATGGAAAAGTGCACACCAATCTACTGAACTTCTGCTCGACCGACAGACACCGTTTCACATACACTGACTCAGGCCAGACCCCCGACCACAACTGTAGTGTTGGTTTGACCCACACTCTTCTGTTTGTTGTTTTTTTCCTTCCCTCTTTTTCCCCCCATAGAGTCCCATTAGTGTTTCAAGCGGGGCCAAATATCATGGCCACCAAACTGCAAGTACTCACTCGGGGCAAACACACTGACCCGCACTCCTCTATTTATCGTTTATTCATGCCTCGTTCCTCGCACTGCTTTCCTTCAGGAAAAAGGAAATTTACTATTTTTATTCTGATGATCAGTATTATGGACTATATTGATTATATTTTTAGTTTGTTTGCATCAAGTCAAGCAGGCAGTCAAACTATTACACTCAAATGTTCATGCACTCCTACCAGACGCTGCAAAGACGAGAGTGATCAATCAAAACAACCACATATGTACTTCTCCTCTCCAGCGTTTGGAGAGGTGTGTGTTCATGGCAGGGTTTGCTATGCCACAGGTGCGGATTACAGGCTCAATGCAGACAGGTGCGGACAAAGACCACAGCTCAAAGTTAGCAGGTGTGGGCGAGTTGATGTGAGCTTCAAGCAGGCGGGTGTGGACAGAAACGGGATTAGGTTTCACAGATAGAAGCAAGACCAGTGGCCCGGTTTAGGAATAACAGGGGAATTCCACTGGTCTTTCCATAGAATTCCATGATTGAGATGTAAACAAAGTTATTTAGAGTGGTTTAATCTGGACAGGTACATTGTTTCAAAAGCAACCCAATCAGATGTTTACAGTGGTAGTGATGGTAACCAGAGGTCACCCTGTCTACAACACAAATATACATATTTTATTATTACTATCAAAACCACCAGCTACCCTACATGTGCCTTCTGAGCCGTTATATGCAATAATAATAAAGACCACCTCCTCATAACTACAATATCAGCTCCACTGACCATATAGGAGCACTCTGTAGTTCTATACTTACACACTGTAGTTCATCTGATTCTCTGTATACTCTGTTACCCTGTTCTTCAATGATCAGGACCCCCACAGGACCACCACAGAGCAGATACTATTTAGGTGGTCAATCTTTCTCAGCACTACAGTAACACAAACATGCTGGTGTGAGTGGATCAGACACAGCAGTGCTGCTGCTGGAGTGTTTGAACACTGTGTCCACTCACTGTCCACTCTATTAGACCCTCCTACTACTTGCTGGTCCACCTTGTAGATGTAAAGTCAGAGACAGTAGCTCATCTGCTGCTGCACAGTTTGTGTTCCTCTAGTCCTTCATCAGTGGACACAGGACGCCGCCCACAGGACACTGCTGTCTGGATAGTTTTGGTTGGTGGACGATTCTCAGTCCAGCAGCAGCACTGCTGTGTCTGATCCACTCACACCAGCACAACACAAACTACTAAACACTCTCCTCTGCTCTGTGGTGGTCCTGTGGGGGTCCTGATTATTAAAGAACAGAGTAATAAAGTGTACAGAGAATTAGATGAACTACAGTCTGTAAGTGGAGCTCCTATATGGTCAGTGGAGCTGGAGTATAGATACAAGGAGGTGGTTTAAATGTTATGGCTGCCACTAACAGAGTTTAATTAAAGAAAACATCGTTATAATCATTTTCTGTAAAGGAGTGTGTAGAGGTGGAAATCTGGTTCCATTCACCGCCACAGTGAACGATTCTGACTCACAGTGAACTTTCTAGAACAGAGCGTCTCGGACTAAAACGCTGCGAATGACTTTGTTTACATCTTAATGACTTCATAACGCAGAAGTGATGACTAATCAGAGAAATTCTCCTTTAATGATCAGTGTTTCAGCTCCTGACTGGGCTGCTGCTGCTGCTGCTGCTGGTTCTGTTTTGCTGCCTCACTGCTTGCTTGCTTGTTTGCTAGACTCAGATGGTGTTACACTCTCAAGGCAGCTTTCCAGATCACACCCCCCCGCCACTGCCCCCCACACCAAACACACAGAATTGCCTGTTTACACACAGAAGTGCCATCACACCCACTCTCTGAAAGTTCAGGGACAGACGCACACATGAACAGAGAAACAACAGCAAAAGCAGCTGCCGGAAACTTCCCAAGAACACAGCCAGTTCAGGCACAGAGCTCAACTCCAGTGACCTTGAGCGGAGGCAGACAACTTCACTACTTTATAGTGGAGGTCAATGTGATGGTAGTGTATCAGTCAATGATAAGTTCGTCACACGCTGTTTTGAGCCTATTACTGATATCCTTAATTCTGAAACACTGAAACCACTGAACCTCATGTTCCATCACAAAGAAAGCATCATTAGTCCTGTTTAGTTGGACATATGCACATGTTTGACCACTGTGGTTGTTTATATATATATATATATATATATATATATATATATATATATATATATATATATATATATATAAATATATATTAGGGGTGTAAGAAAATATTGAAATATCGAGTATCGGGATATTATGTTTAGTGATACTGTATTGATTTTCAAAAACACAGAATCAATACGCAGATTCCTGGCAGACAATGAAACATTGTGTGTTGTGTTTAAACCTCTGACCACTAGATGGCAATGTTGTAATCCAGTTTCAGCTCCACTCCAACATTAACAAGCAGCACAAGAGTGCAATGCTATTTTAAGCACTGGTAAACCTGTTCATACAGTGGTGTGTTTTAATAGTAGGATTTTAAAAATCACAGTATATCACTTTGCTTGCAGTTTCGCAATATCACAATACATATTGTATCGCCAGGTTCTTATCAATACACAGCCCTAATATATATGTATATATCGTTGCTTTGTAATGAAACATGTATCTCCATTTTTCCAGAGTTTTCTATGTCATTTGAACACGCCAATGGTTGTTTACATTGTGTGAAAATTTCATGATGAATGAACCAATAGAAGTGCTCCAAAATAGGTTGGAAAAAATTCTGGTTCCATTGACTTACATTGAAAGTAAACTATGTTTATGGTCTCTCCTGTAAAGTTGCAATTTTGGTACTTGTTTTGTTTTTCATTGGACAGCGACGATATATATATACATCTCCAAACATCCATCCAACTGGAGCCAACCCCACATCATCGGGTGAAGGCGGACTACACCATGGACAGGTTGCCAGTCCATTGCATGGCCAACACACACTCCCACCTACGGGGAGTGTTTGCACTGTGGGAGGATACCGGAGTACCTGGAGGAAACCCACTCAAGCACGGAGAGAACATACACACTCCACACAGAACCACCCGGACCGGGAACCCCACCCGACCGTGCTAAATACTACACCACCGTATGTATAAATTTAGCTCATTTCTATTTTGTGTTGCTGAATCTGCTGTGAATCTGCTCCTCTTTTCTTTCTCCATTTCTCTGTCTCTCTCACTCCCCCCTACCTTGCTCCCTCTCTATTCCCTTCCAGACCCTCCACAATCCCACCCCCCTACAGTGGCTGTGGTCCAGTACAAAAGGTCAACGGTCGTGATGCCACATGGTCAGGTAGCCGCAATGTGCCCCTTTACAGCCAGGGGGGCGCCTTTCAACTCCTGCCAGCCGTCCGCCTCATCCAAGCTCCCCTGCAGCAAATTACCCCCCGACCCAGCTCGCCTGTCCCCTAACGAAGTGGACATAACGAGAAGCGGCGCAGTGGGTGCTGATCACGGGGTCGAGTGGGGAGCAGCCAGAGAAAACAGAGAGCCTGCCTGAATTGATCGCGCTCCTCTTTCATTCCGGCTCGACTGAGAGAGCGTTTTGATGAAAGGAGCAAAAATAGAAGATGGATGAGGAAGTTCTGCGCATGTTTTTAAAAGATCCTTCACAAAAGACATTGGAGATATGATGACGTCACAGAAATAAGGGATTCACGATTTCACATTAGGCTGTTTTTACAGCTCAGTGTGTGTATTTGGGAGGTGCATTCATCACTGCGGTCAGTGTGACACATCTTGATGCATTGCTACTGAGCTGATACATTAAAGATATACATCGTTGTTGTCCATATTTTATTTTTCAACGTCATTGTAAGCATTGGTAACGTAAGCTGTCGTTCACACTAAGTAAAAATTTCATGACAAATGGACCAATAGAAA
The DNA here is from genome assembly GCA_021613375.1 of Megaleporinus macrocephalus. Taxonomy (NCBI): domain Eukaryota; kingdom Metazoa; phylum Chordata; class Actinopteri; order Characiformes; family Anostomidae; genus Megaleporinus; species Megaleporinus macrocephalus. Next base: position 42,184,202 of record CM038711.1, on the reverse strand, counting down.
TGCTCCACGATAGCTCGTACATAATTCTGGTTCTATTGACTTACATTGAAAATAAAGACAGGTATTTTACCCACTCCTGTAAAGGTGCCATTTTGGAGATGCAGAAGAACTTAAGAAGAACAGAAACTATATAGTATTGCATCATATTCCAATGCATCGCTGCATGTTGAATCAAACCATGTTAAATAGCAATGCATCGCAGTAGAGGTGAATCGTGTCACAGTAGTTGTGGCTTCATATTGCCGCTTTCCAAAAAAAATAAAACTTTGGGTGGAAGGTGGAAGTAGTAATAGTAGTAGAAGTGGTGGGCGATGGTGGTAGTAGAAGCGGCAATGATAGTCATGGCTGTGGTAATAGTAGTAGTGGTGGGTGGTGGTAGTAGTAATGGTGGTGGTGGTTAATGGTGTAGTACAGATAGAAATAGTGGTAGTGGTGGGTGGTAGTAGTAGTAGTAGTGGTGGCGGGTGGTGGTAGTGGGTGGGGGTAGTAGTAGTGGTGGTGGGTGGTGGTAGTAGTAGTGGTGGAAGTGGGTGGTAGTAGTAGTGGTGGTAGTAGTAGTGGTGGTGGGTGGTGGTAGTAGTAGTGGGTGGTGGTGGTGGTAGTAGTAGTGGTAGTAGTAGTAGTAGTGGTGGTAGTAGTAGTAGTGGTAGTAGTAGTAGTAGTGGTGGTAGTAGTAGTAGTAGTGGTGGTAGTAGTAGTAGTGGTAGTAGTAGTAGTGGTGGTAGTAGTAGTAGTAGTGGTGGTAGTAGTAGTGGTAGTAGTAGTAGTAGTGGTGGTAGTAGTAGTAGTGGTAGTAGTAGTAGTAGTAGTGGTGGTAGTAGTAGTAGTGGTAGTAGTAGTAGTAGTAGTAGTGGTGGTAGTGGGTGGTAGTAGTAGTAGTGGAAGTAGTAGTAGTAGTAGTGGTGGTAGTGGGTGGGGTAGTAGTAGTGGTGGTGGGTGGTGGTAGTAGTAGTGGTCGTAGTAGTAGTGGTGGTAGTGGGTGGTAGTAGTAGTGGTGGTAGTAGTAGTGGTGGTGGGTGGTGGTAGTAGTAGTGGTAGTAGTAGTAGTAGTGGTGGTAGTAGTAGTAGTGGTAGTAGTAGTAGTAGTGGTAGTAGTAGTAGTGGTAGTAGTAGTAGTAGTGGTGGTAGTAGTAGTAGTAGTGGTGGTAGTAGTGGTGGTAGTAGTAGTAGTGGTAGTAGTAGTAGTAGTGGTGGTAGTGGGTGGTAGTAGTAGTGGTGGTAGTAGTAGTAGTAGTAGTAGTGGTGGTAGTGGGTGGTAGTAGTAGTAGTAGTAGTGGTGGTAGTGGGTGGTAGTAGTAGTGGTGGTAGTGGGTGGTAGTAGTAGTAGTGGTGGTAGTAGTAGTAGTAGTGGTGGTAGTGGGTGGTAGTAGTAGTGGTGGTAGTGGGTGGTAGTAGTAGTAGTGGTGGTAGTAGTAGTAGTAGTAGTAGTAGTAGTGGTGGTAGTAGTAGTAGTGGTAGTAGTAGTAGTAGTGGTGGTGGTGGTAGTAGTAGTAGTAGTAGTAGTAGTGGTAGTAGTGGGTGGTAGCAGTAGTGGTGGTAGTAGTGGTGGTAGTAGTAGTAGTGGTAGTAGTAGTAGTAGTAGTGGTGGTAGTAGTAGTAGTGGTGGCGGGTGGTGGTAGTAGTAGTGGTGGTAGTGGGTGGTAGTAGTAGTGGTGGTAGTAGTAGTGGTAGTAGTAGTAGTAGTGGTGGTAGTAGTAGTGGTGGTAGTGGTTGGTAGTAGTAGTGGTGGTAGTGGTGGTAGTAGTAGTGGTAGTAGTAGTAGTAGTGGTGGTAGTAGTAGTAGTGGTGGTAGTAGTAGTGGTGGTAGTAGTAGTAGTAGTAGTAGTGGTAGTAGTAGTAGTAGTGGTAGTAGTAGTAGTGGTGGTAGTGGGTGGTAGTAGTAGTGGTAGTAGTAGTGGTGGTAGTGGGTGGTAGTAGTAGTAGTAGTGGTAGTAGTGGTAGTAGTAGTAGTAGTAGTGGTGGTAGTGGGTGGTGGTAGTGGGTGGTAGTAGTAGTAGTGGTGGTAGTGGGTGGTAGTAGTAGTGGTGGTAGTAGTAGTAGTGGTGGTAGTAGTAGTGGTGGTAGTAGTAGTAGTAGTAGTAGTAGTAGTAGTAGTAGTAGTAGTGGTAGTAGTGGTGGTAGTAGTAGTGGTGGTAGTAGTAGTAGTAGTAGTAGTGGTAGTAGTAGTAGTAGTGGTAGTAGTAGTAGTGGTGGTAGTGGGTGGTAGTAGTAGTGGTAGTAGTAGTGGTGGTAGTGGGTGGTAGTAGTAGTAGTGGTAGTAGTGGTAGTAGTAGTAGTAGTAGTGGTGGTAGTGGGTGGTGGTAGTGGGTGGTAGTAGTAGTAGTGGTGGTAGTGGGTGGTAGTAGTAGTGGTGGTAGTAGTAGTAGTGGTGGTAGTAGTAGTGGTGGTAGTAGTAGTAGTAGTAGTAGTAGTAGTAGTAGTAGTAGTAGTGGTAGTAGTAGTGGTAGTAGTAGTAGTAGTAGTGGTGGTAGTGGGTGGTAGTAGTAGTAGTAGTAGTGGTGGTAGTGGGTGGTAGTAGTAGTAGTGGTAGTAGTAGTAGTAGTAGTGGTGGTAGTGGGTGGTAGTAGTAGTAGTGGTAGTAGTAGTAGTAGTAGTGGTGGTAGTGGGTGGTAGTAGTAGTGGTGGTAGTAGTAGTAGTAGTAGTGGTGGTAGTAGTAGTAGTAGTAGTGGTGGTAGTGGGTGGTAGTAGTAGTAGTGGTGGTAGTGGGTGGTAGTAGTAGTGGTGGTAGTAGTAGTAGTGGTGGTAGTAGTAGTGGTGGTAGTAGTAGTAGTAGTAGTAGTAGTAGTAGTGGTAGTAGTAGTGGTAGTAGTAGTAGTAGTAGTGGTGGTAGTGGGTGGTAGTAGTAGTAGTAGTAGTGGTGGTAGTGGGTGGTAGTAGTAGTAGTGGTAGTAGTAGTAGTAGTAGTGGTGGTAGTGGGTGGTAGTAGTAGTAGTGGTAGTAGTAGTAGTAGTAGTGGTGGTAGTGGGTGGTGGTAGTGGGTGGTAGTAGTAGTAGTGGTGGTAGTGGGTGGTAGTAGTAGTAGTGGTGGTAGTAGTAGTGGTGGTAGTAGTAGTAGTAGTAGTAGTAGTAGTAGTAGTAGTAGTGGTGGTAGTGGGTGGTAGTAGTAGTAGTAGTAGTGGTGGTAGTGGGTGGTAGTAGTAGTAGTGGTAGTAGTAGTAGTAGTAGTGGTGGTAGTGGGTGGTAGTAGTAGTAGTGGTAGTAGTAGTAGTAGTAGTGGTGGTAGTGGGTGGTAGTAGTAGTGGTGGTAGTAGTAGTAGTAGTAGTGGTGGTAGTAGTAGTAGTAGTAGTGGTGGTAGTGGGTGGTAGTAGTAGTGGTGGTAGTAGTAGTAGTAGTAGTGGTGGTAGTGGGTGGTAGTAGTAGTGGTGGTAGTAGTAGTAGTGGTGGTAGTAGTAGTAGTAGTAGTGGTGGTAGTGGGTGGTAGTAGTAGTAGTAGTAGTGGTGGTAGTGGGTGGTAGTAGTAGTGGTGGTAGTAGTAGGAGTATGTAGTGACATCAGCCTCGCAGCTCTAGTGTAAAACACTGATACACCTGAGATCAGACTCAGAAATTAGACTTCTCACTGATCTTTTCCTTTAAGGCAGACAACAGCTCAGTCCAGCCCCCAAGTCTGTTCTGAAGCAGGTGTACCAGACCACCCCCTCACCCCACCCCACCCTCAGAGGAACACCCCTCTCCCCCTGGCACGCTGCACCTCACCTGCCTGCCATCTCTCATCTGCTCTTCATTAACATTCCCTCACGCTGGGCCGGCTTTCACTCGCAGGTCTGACCGCACAGAGCTGCTGTTTCTTGTTCAAGCACTATCACTATTAAATCAGGCTCCAGATATCCGCGACGCCGGCCTCTAGCCTGAGCTGTTTATGGTGAAAACAAAGCACAAGATGTATTCTCACTCCCTTCCACGTCCCTGCTACCGACACGGCTGCTGAGCAGAAGGGCAGAGAGGTCCTTTAGAGCGCAGTCGATTGACCGAGACGTGTTTGGAGCCCGAATTTTGCTTTATAAGCTTAGCGACAAACAGCAGAACTCAATTGTCACCCAAGCAAACCAAACAGTTTCTGTAAACGTCCTTCAACCCACTCCATTCACGTCCTTATTAAAGGGGAAGTCCACCAATTTTCCAAAATCTGCACAAATAAATAAACATCAAAGGCATTAGGAGTGGTTTGGTATGAAATGCTATGCTGTAGAGAAATTTTAAGTCAGAACTGTTCTCAGTGGTGGTGATGGGAACCAGACGTCTAACACCATTAAAAGCTGCCTTACAGAATGTTACCATATTGTATGGTCACAGTATGGTTTGAGATAACAGCTCAGCCTAAGACATCCATTTTTAAAAGCCACCAGTGCTGGAGGGAGGACAAGAGGTGCCCTATTGGCTGCGCTTCACATGGGGAGTGCCCTCTAGGGTGCCCCTTCATGCAGTGATGTGCCTGCAAGAAATTTTGATAATATGTCTTAATAAGAGCCCTTCTAGTGGAGATAGTGTGGTGCAGTGGTGCCTTTACTGCCATCTAAACTTCCCTACGGGGGCCATTACAATGGAGAAGTGCCCTCTGTGCTACAGGACAGTGTCCCAAAGGGGCCCTTACTAGCATGATGAAGTGCCCAATTGTATAGAGAAGCACCCTACAGTGGATATAATATGATGCAGTGCTGCAAAGTATGTCCCTACATATGTGAGAATGTGGAAGCTTCCATAAAGACACCCCTCTGTACTGGTGCCCTAACAGTGGGATAAACAGTATGTTCTCTATAGGTGCCTTTCTGATGCCCACTTGAATGCCATTCCAAGTATGTGGGCTTTCCTAAAGTAGGTGTCATGTTGACAGTCTAGGGGAGCCATCATATACCGCACTGAAAGAATGAATCGAGTGGGATATATACCAGGTGACCGTAAGGAGGGTACTGACACATATACCAATAGAGAATTTTGCTATGACACCTCCACCAATCATCTCCCTTCATAAAAACAGCCCCCATGTTAACTCTTCTGCTTTTTTGTCTAAGGCGATGTCTGCAGTGATAATAGTCTCTCGCTAATAGCTTTCTGGTGTTGTGTTTACTGTTTCTTTAATTGCCTACCTGTCCTAATATAATTGGTGAAAGCAGAAGCAGCACCTTCAACATGATTGACAAGTGGTTAGAATATCTCAGCAAGATGATACAGACATCTTTAAACATGCCATCATACTTGTTATTTCTTTGTTTTTAAAGAAAAAATTACATATTGCTCCTTTAAAGAGCGCCGATGACTGTGACATACATACAGCTTGTTCATACAGCTGTACAGCTATTCTAGTGTGATGCTGGGCTGAACAGCTCTATGAGATCCACTCTTATGAGGTTCACAGGAGCAAATACACTGCAGTGGAGCTGCATGCGAGCGCTGGCCTCCGTAAAACGTGACAAAATGTCCACTCGTCCCTTAGAGAAAACGAAAGGAAGCGCCAACCTACCCCTAGCTACACCCCCGGTCTTCCTAATTTAAGGCTTCCTGCAGGTAAGAAAATAGAAACACAAGCATGGAAGCTGAGCATACGCTACGTTCTCTTTTAGATCCCTTTAAGGAGTTACAATATACAGAGGAACTGAACCATGCAGGTTTTAGGAGGTGATGGAAAGCCTTAGGAGAGGGGGGGGGAGAGAGAGAGAGAGAGAGAGAGAGAGAGATAGAATATGAACAGGACTAGCTGGCCATCTTTAATGAGGATCTTTTGTCGAACAAGCAACAAAACAAAATGCTTACGGCCCGCTGGGATAAAAGCTCTAGTAAAGTAGAAATAACGAAGGGAGTGCTGGAGAGAAGCCGCGCAGGTGAAATATAGACACGCCGAACCCACCAATGACATTTACAGCCCCTTACTCATCTCATCTGCACCAGGAGACACACATAAAACTACAAAGCCCCGAGCATGCAACCTTTTGTTCACGGTCCATACCATCCATACAAACCCCCCACACCCCCCCACCACCACCACCACCACCACCGCCAGTGTCTCAGTTTCCATTGGCCGGAATACAGTCTGACCTTTAATGTGAAATGATAATGGGAATAGCAGTGACAATAACTCAGGTCAGGAACTGTCTGGTCAGTGGCATGGCTGCCCCTGAACTGGGTCAGACTGGAGTTGATGTTTATGGGTGCTTTTATCGAGGCCTTGCAGTCTCACTTCTCTTTAAGCTCAGTCCGGCTGGACCAGGAACAGGCCACGCAGTGGATTTAACCCTTAAGAGATATAGAAATTCTATCCGTACTGCACAAGAGTATGTCAGTATAACAAGAGCACTGGTGGTTTTAGGGGTGGGGCCACAGGGGCATTGGCCCCAGATGAAATCTCACTGGCTCCCTTAAGCGCCCCTGTCCTGTCACTCATCTGTCCTTTGCCTAAAAGCGATGATCAGATTATAGGTGGATGCAATTCCAGGCCCGAACACTAGTGGCACTAAAAAAAAGCTGACAGAAGAAGATTTGTTCGATCCCATGGAGAACGTGTTTCTACCGGCAACCGACCGGCAGTCTACGCTCTGGGGAGTTGGTTTAGTCATAAATCCCTATTTACTCACAGCTGTCCTGTAGCTTAACTCTGACAAACATTAAATTAAGAAGCGAAGCTAACATTAGTTAACCGTGATCTTAACTGAGGCCCTACTTGGGTTTAGACATGAACGTTAGCATTTTGCTAATAAATGTAATGCTAATTCATGTACTACTCTGCATTTGTGTGTTAACATTAACTATAAAGTTTGGCAGTGATAGAGAATAAGAAAAAAAGGCTTAGTCTCAGGCGTCCCAGTGTGACTGGTGAAATGTGTACACCTTACCAAACCTGGGGATTGTGTGCAAGTATATACTAATATATAATACTTGGCCCCTCTATGAATATTGTGGCCCCTTGATGGCCCCTTACTCAGAAAAATCCTAGAACCGCCACTGAAGAGGAGCTCTGTTTTACACAATAGAATTTAGAACTACTTGCCACTTGTGTTTGCATACAGTGGAATTCAACCCATCCATGTAGTGAAACACCCACATATACACATACTAGTGAACACACACACTAGGGGGCAGTGAAACACACACATATACACATACTAGCGAACACACACACACTAGGGGGCAGTGAAACACCCACATATACACATACTAGTGAACACACACACTAGGGGGCAGTGAAACACCCACATATACACATACTAGCGAACACACACACTAGGGGGCAGTGAAACACCCACATATACACATACTAGCGAACACACACACTAGGGGGCAGTGAAACACCCACATATACACATACTAGCGAACACACACACTAGGGGGCAGTGAAACACACACATATACACATACTAGCGAACACACACACTAGGGGGCAGTGAATCACCCACATATACACATACTAGTGAACACACACACACTAGGGGGCAGTGAATCCCCAACCAATTCTTAATGTTGTGCACTGATTTTCACACTTTGGGTCTTTACGACAATGCTCACTGCTCACCAAGTGTCCATGAAGGATAGGGAGTCTCACATTCTGCTCTAAAATTCAGGGGCGTGGCTAAAATAAGGCTAAATGTGGCAGAAAATTTGGGGCGGCATCTGGGGTCCTGGGCACCCAGACCACCACTTGTAAGTGTTTCCAGCTGCTGCAATGGGAAATGCATTACAGTGCGTCTGAATCATAATATACAAGAAAAACACACCACTGACATCAGCAACATCAGTGATCTCAGTAACAGGAGACCTTCAGAGGACCACACTGGACAGTTCTCACAAGACATCAACGTATAAATCAACAAGCAGTAAACTAAAATAAGCAACATCAAAGACGAAAGCTTCAGTTTACCCTGAAAGCCTTCACTGTAACCCGAATCCATAAACTGGGGGCATAATCATCTAAGTGTTGGCCCCGTCTTCAGAAGATCATGAGTTTGATCCCCAGTGATGCTGTAGCCATCTGTTGCCTGGAATTCAAAGAGAGTTAATGTTCCCTCTCACTGGGTTGGTAGAATGCTCCCCCTTCATACAACACAGACCCCATTTACAACTGGTCACATTGGCCTTGTTGGGTATCAGGATTTAATCTGGATAACCATCTAGAAATTCAGTCAAAACAAATACAATCCCAATTTAGGAGGAGCCACATGTAAAAGCAGTGTAAACACATCTGTACATCAAGACACAAACCCATTCAAGTACAACTCAAACCACTCCCAGTGCAACCAAAACTCTACCCAGTGCAATCCAAAGCCTATACAACCCAATACTCCAACCAAAAACCCTTCCCATTACAACCAAAACCCATCCCATTACAACCCAAACTCATCCCAATGCAACCAAAACTCTTCCCAGTGCAATCCAAAGCCTATACAACCCAATCCTCCAACCAAAAACCCTTCCCATTACAACCAAAACCCATCCCATTACAACCCAAACTCCTCCCAGTGCAACCAAAACTCTTCCCAGTGCAATCCAAAGCCTATACAACCCAATCCTCCAACCAAAAACCCTTCCCATTACAACCAAAACCCATCCCATTACAACCCAAACTACTCCCAATGCAACCAAAACTCTTCCCAGTGCAATCCAAAGCCTATACAACCCAATCCTCCAGTCAACCAAAACCCCTCCACGTACAACCATAACCCAAACTCCTTTCAGTACAACTAAAACCCATCCCAGTACAACCCAAATGTCTCCCAGTGCAACCAAAACCCATTCAAGTGCGACCCAAACACCTTCCAGTACAACCTAGACTCTTCCCAGTGCAATCCAAAGCCTATACAACCCAATCCTCCAGTCAACCACAACCCCTCAAAGCACAACCAAAACCCATTCTAGTGCAACCTAAACTCCTGTCAGTACAACCAAAACCCATCCCAGTACAACCCAAATTCCTCCCAGTGCAACCAAAAGTCACCCCAGTGCAACCCAAACCCCTTTCAGTACAACCAAAACACATCCCAGTACAAATCAAACTCAGCCCAGTACAACCAAAGCTCCTCCCAGTACAACCCAAACCCTGCAAGTACAACCAAAGCTCCTCCCCATTAAGTATCTCACTGGGTATGTGATCTGACCCGTTCCGTCCCACACGGCAGTCAGATTTCAGTAACAGACGTGCCAGTTAGCTGACGCAACAGAATTAGCAGTTAACGTTCTCCTCCGAGCGTACTAGCAGCAGCGGGGAGCGATGCAGTGGTGGCTTAAGGCTTGTATGTGTTTATACCATTACATTTAATAGTACAGCAGCACGGCGTCAGCATCTCTACATTTCTAGGGTTAAACAGATGTTTGGAAAATGGGAAATGTTACAAACGCTGCCTTCATTTCACTGAAATGTCTGATTATACGCTCCACAGACCGGACACTACGCTATTTTGTTTAATGGAATGTTCCATTCCTCTTATTCGGTCCTTCTCTTCAGGGCAATGAGCCGAAACGCAGGACTCAGGCAGGCCGACACGACCCTGCTGCTGATGTCAATCAAACTGATCTGAAAAGTATGATAATGTGATTAAAGAGGGATGGAATAATCTGCGTGGAGTGGACGCGGCATTAGTGCGCCGTTGCCCTTTTAAATGAGGGGCTTTTTAGCTGTGCATATAATCAGAGACAAGATCGCTCTGATTAAGACATAATCACCTCAATGCCCTCTTTCTCTCTCTGTCTCTCTCTCTCACTCTCAGTCTCTCTCTCTCTCTATCTCTCTCCTCACTCATTTACCCACATGGATGCACAATCTACTAAACCGGCTCTACGTGGACCTCCTGTCCATTTTACTGGAAACACCTTATAGCTCCACTATACAGGCGGACAATACGGATGTTGTCATGGCCAGACTATGGTTTGGGTTGCACTTGGATGGGTTTTGGTTGCACGGGGAGGATTTTGGGTTGTACTGGGATGGGTTTTGGGATGTACTGGGATGAGTTTTGGTTGTACTGGGAGGATTTTGGGATGTACTGGGATGGATTTTGGTTGAAATGGGAGGATTTTGGGTTGTACTAGGATGGGTTTTGGTTGTACTCTGAGGAGAGGGGGTTTGGTTGTACTGGGTGGTGGGGGGTGTACTCAGAGGGCTTTTGTGGTACTGGGAGGGCTTTAGGTTGTACAGCAAGGAGTTGTTACAGTAGTGGTATTGGTTCTACAGAGAGAGGTTATGGTTGTACTGGGATGAGTTTTGGTTGTACTGGGAGGATTTTGGGTTGTACTGGGATGGGTTCTGGTTGAAATGGGAGGATTTTGGGTTGTACTAGGATGGGTTTTGGTTGTACTCTGAGGAGAGGGGGTTTGGTTGTACTGGGTGGTGGGGGGTGTACTCAGAGGGCTTTTGTGGTACTGGGAGGGCTTTGGGTTGTACAGCAAGGAGTTGTTACAGGAGTGGTATTGGTTCTACTGAGAGAGGTTAGGGTTGTACTGGGATGAGTTTTGGTTGTACTGGGATGGGTTTTGGTTGTACTGGGATGGGTTTTGGTTGTGCTAGGGAGAGTTTGGGTTGTACTTGGAGGGGTTTGGGTTTTTTATTATATACTACACATATACATTGTATTATACATTATATTTTTAAAACAATTAAACAGTCATGCATTAGGAAAGTAGAACTTGTGATATGCAAATGATCATCAGTATAATCAACATTATACATTTTCATAATTGAGAACCATTTGAACTCTCCAGCAGAGGGCAGTGCAGAACCGGCATCCTGCCTCTTGGTTTCTAATCTATTTAGCCCAACAGTAAGAAAGACTACTGGAGCCGTCTAACAAGGCTAATGCACACTGGACAAGAAACGCTGAGCCATCAGAATGTGTCTGGTGCCGAGAAGATAATACAAAGTGCAGCTGTAGCATATAGGAAGCATCACAGGAAAGTGCATATAAATGAGAAGCTCAAAGTCATTTTACACTCTACTGGTATAGATCTGATGGACAACTTCATCACATTAGGATCAGATAACTCCTCAGAAACCTTGTTTCCAGCTAAAAGGTACTAAAACTGAAATACTAAGTCTTGCTACTAAAACTCAGAGAAAGGTGCTTCTTTAGACTTAGTTCTTTAGCTTCTTGTATCAAATTTGAAGTATTAAACTCAGGTGTGGTCTTCGTTCTGTTTCACCCCGTATGTAAACACAGTCACTAAAGAAGCTTCTTATCATTTGAGAAATATTCACTAAAGCTGAGCCTCAGACTGACGCTGTGAATCTCGATCATGCATTTGTTACAAGCAGAGTTCATCACTGTAATGGTCAGAGTTCATCACTGTAATGGTCAGAGTTCATCACTGTAATGTTCAGAGTTGATCATTGTAACGGTCAGGGTGGATCACTGTAACGGTCAGGGTGGATCACTGTAATGGTCAGAGTTGATCACTGTAACGGTCAGGGTGGATCACAGTAATGGTCAGGGTGGATCACAGTAATGGTCAGAGTTGATCACTGTAATGGTCAGAGTTGATCACTGTAACGGTCAGGGTGGATCACAGTAATGGTCAGAGTTGATCACTGTAATGGTCAGAGTTGATCATTGTAACGGTCAGGGTGGATCACTGTAATGGTCAGAGTTGATCACTGTAACGGTCAGGGTGGATCACTGTAATGGTCAGAGTTGATCATTGTAACGGTCAGGGTGGATCACTGTAATGGTCAGAGTTGATCACTGTAACGGTCAGGGTGGATCACTGTAATGGTCAGAGTTGATCACTGTAATGGTCAGAGTTCATCACTGTAACGTCAGGGTGGATCACAGTAATGGTCAGAGTTGATCACTGTAATGGTCAGAGTTGATCACTGTAACGGTCAGGGTGGATCACTGTAATGGTCAGAGTTGATCACTGTAACGTCAGGGTGGATCACAGTAATGGTCAGAGTTCATCACTGTAATGGTCAGAGTTGATCACTGTAACGGTCAGGGTGGATCACTGTAATGGTCAGAGTTGATCACTGTAACGTCAGAGTGGATCACAGTAATGGTCAGAGTTGATCACTGTAATGGTCAGAGTTGATCTTTGTAACGGTCAGGGTGGATCACTATAACGGTCAGAGTTGATCATTGTAACGGTCAGGGTGGATCACTGTAATGTTAGAGTTGATCATTGTAACGGTCAGGGTGGATCACAGTAATGGTCAGAGTGGATCACTGTAATGGTCAGAGTTGATCATTGTAACGGTCAGGGTGGATCACTGTAATGGTCAGAGTTGATCATTGTAACGGTCAGGGTGGATCACTGTAATGGTCAGAGTTGATCATTGTAACGGTCAGGGTGGATCACTGTAACGGTCAGAGTTGATCACTGTGATGGTCAGAGTTGATCATTCTAACGGTCAGGGTGGATCACTGTAATGGTCAGAGTTGATCATTGTAACGGTCAGAGTTGATCACTGTAATGGTCAGAGTTGATCATTGTAACGGTCAGGGTGGATCACTGTAAAGGTCAAAGTTGATCACTGTAATGGTCAGAGTTGATCACTGTAATGGTCAGGGTGGATCACTGTAATGGTCAGAGTTGATCACTGTAATGGTCAGAGTTGATCATTGTAATGGTCAGAGTTGATCACTGTAACGGTCAGGGTGGATCACTGTAATGGTCAGAGTTGATCATTGTAATGGTCAGAGTTGATCACTGTAATGGTCAGAGTTGATCACTGTTATGGTCAGAGTTGATCACTGTAATGGTCAGAGTTGATCATTGTAATGGTCAGAGTTGATCACTGTAATGGTCAGAGTTGATCATTGTAACGGTCAGGGTGGATCACTGTAATGGTCAGAGTTGATCACTGTAATGGTCAGAGTTGATCATTGTAACGGTCAGGGTGGATCACTGTAATGGTCAGAGTTGATCATTGTAACGGTCAGGGTGGATCATTGTAATGGTCAGGGTGGATCATTGTAACGGTCAGGGTGGATCATTGTAACGGTCAGAGTTGATCATTGTAACGGTCAGGGTGGATAACTGTAATGGTCAGGGTTGATCGCTTTAATGGTCAGACGTTAAACACACTTTGCTTTTAATGTAACCAGAATTTACACACAATGTCCAGAGCAGAACAACGACCTGGATGGAGATATAAGATTTTGTTCAGACAGCAGCAATGTATTCTATGAATGGTGACTGTGTGGGCAGTCGGAGGCAGTCGGAGGCAGTCAGAGACAGTTGGAGGCAGTCAGAGGCAGTTGGAGGCAGTCTGAGGCAGTCAGAGGCAGTCGGAGGCAGTCGGAGGCAGTCGGAGGCAGTCAAAGGCAGTCAAAGACAGTCAGAGGCAGTCGGAGGCAGTCAAAGACAGTCAGAGGCAGTCAAAGACAGTCAGAGGCAGTCGAGGCAGTCGGAGGCAGTCAGAGGCAGTCAAAGACAGTCAGAGGCAGTCGAGGCAGTCATGTGAGCCACTGAGAGAAACCGGCTGGTGCTTTGTACGGGCTGAAAAGCAGAGGTCTCGGAGCTCGAAGAGTCTAGTGCAGACTTAGAGCCTCAAAGTGTCTTTCCATCCTTAAGCCACCAGAGAAGAACAGACAGACTGTAAGAAGTGCTCTTCAGAGGCTTTGCACTGAGGGATCGTGGGATATCAGTCATCCGGAGTCCGTGTGTGAGTCCGTCTATGAGTCTGATACCGTGTGCATTAGAAAGCAAATCTTCAAAACCTCTCGCTCTCTCTCTATCCTTCACTTGCCTTGCTCTCTCTATCCCTCGTTCTTCTCTTAATATCCCCTCACATGCTCCCTTTGAGGCTTTAAACCCAGCTAATCTCTCTCATTCACTCGATCTCTCTCTCTCTCTCTCATTCCCTCTCTCTTTCTCTCTTTCACCACAACTCACTCACAAATCAGGTTCACTAATCTCTTCCCACTGTCTCAGCTCCCAGAGAGAGAGAGAGAGAGAGAGAGAGAGAGAGAGAGAGAGAGAAAATAGAAAGAGAGACTGAGAAATAAAGAGAAAATAGAAAATACAGTAAAGAAAGAAGAAAGAGACGATAGAGAGAGCGAGAAATACAGAACAGAAAAAGAGAGAGACAGAGAAACGTACAGAGAATAAAAAGCAAGATGAAAGCAGGGAAAGAGAGAACGAGAGATACAGAGAGGAAGGGAAATACAACCAAGAGAAAGAAACAAACAGAAAAAAGAGAAAAAACAGACAGAAAGACAGAAGAGAAAGGGAGATGAAAGAGAGAGAGAAAGAAATACAGTGGAGAGATAGTAAGATGTTATAGAAAGAAAGATAGAGAGAGATTTAGGTACAGAGAAAAGAAAGGGATATATAAAGAGGAGTGGGAGACAGACGAGAGGAAAGAAGAGAGAGAGAGAGACGATAAAGGGAGATGATGGAAAAAAAGAGAAAGGAAGAGAGAAGGAGATGATTGAGTGGGAGAGAGAGAGAGAGAGAGAAGTGGAAAGAATTAAAACAGAAAATAGAGGATAAATAGAGGGAAGAGAGAGGAAGACGAGGAGAAAGAGGGGAAACAGAGTGTTCGGAGTGGTTTAGCTGTGTTCTGTCTCAGCTGTGTGTCGGAGTCCCGCTGAGTAAAGCACTTCTCTAGGTTAAAGGTCAAACCTCCTAATGTCCCGCGTACCGGAGAGACGAGCAGACGAACTCTCTCCGGCTCAGGAGAGACCACCACAGAGCCGTGGCTCGCGGCTCCTTCAGCGATGCTGATGGGCTGCCAGATCTGAACTGAGGAGTTACGGAGGTGGAATTATTTTTATTGATTAATCGCAATAAACGACTAATTGGCTGATTGCCAGGTAGACAGTAACATGGCAGGCTCTAATAAGTATGCTGTATTAATCACCTCAGCCCAGGAATCATCCCTCCATCTCTTCATTAGAGTCTTAGAGCGTTTTCACACCAGCACTAGTTACTCTGGTTAAAACGGACTCTGGTTCGTTTGGTGTGGTTCGTTTTGGCAAGTGTGAAAACTGTAATCACGCTCGGGTGTGGACCAAAACAACCACGCTGAAACCCTCGAGAGGGTCCGGTTCCAAATGAACTCTGGAGTGGTTCGTTTGTGGTGAGAACATGATCCGACCTCAATCCGACCCAAGTATTAGGTGTACTCCACAAGTTTGATCTAAACATCTCATGCAGCCAGGTGAGCTTTGCATTATGGGATGCGGCAGATGGCGTAAACAGAGAACTGGAGAACTGGAGCAGCTAACAGGGCGAGGACAATGAAGCGAGGTCTCTCTTGGACTAGCAGTGAGGGACGTTGTGTACTTGATGTTTGGAGTGAGCTGGGTGGTCTGCAGGTGGACTGTAGTTTGGTATATTATCAGATTATTATTACAGCTATGAACAGATGCTGTCTCTGCCGCTGCTCCGTGATACGCTCTACAAGAAATGTGCAGTAGTTTAGAAAACCAGATCTTCTCCCTGTGTTTACTTTCTTGCTCGCACGCCAGATAGCTCTGACCAATCAGAGGAGACAACGTGCTTATGTGGTTTGTTGGGGAGCATTTTGGTGGTTTAGGTTTTTGCCTGTGAGAAAACAAACTTAACTGAAGAGGAAACTCTCCAATAAACAAACTCGTTAACTGATCCGGACCAGTAAAACCAACTACAGGTGTGAAAACGCCCTTAAATAAAGCTTAAAAGAAATTGGGGTCTCACTACAGACCACCTTGATCAGGACTTTACAACACATAGAAATCGTTCTGTGTAGTGACTCAGTACTGCACACTGTCTTGTTTGTTTGCAGTCTCTGTCTTGTTCTGACTTGTATGCTTATCAGGCCCAGGACGAACACGGTTCTCTTACACTGTAATATTAACAAGCTCTCATTGTCTTACTCAGGCCTGCACTCGCTGGCCACTTTATTAGATACACCTATTTATCAGGTTTATACATCCCATTTTATCAGGTCCACACATCATACAGGAGAACATTCAGACCTCTGGTGTAGGTGAGAATAACTTAATAGGTAATACAATCAATCCAGAAGCTCAAAGTGGTGGAGGGGTTGGAGAGTTGGTGGAGAGGTTGGAGAGTTGGTGGAGGGGTTGGAGAGTTGGTGGAGGGGTTGGAGAGTTGGTGGAGAGGTTGGAGAGTTGGTGGAGGGGTTGGAGAGTTGGTGGAGAGGTTGGAGAGTTGGTGGAGAGGTTGAAGTGTTGGTGGAGAGGTTGGAGAGTTGGTGGAGGGGTTGGAGAGTTGGTGGAGGGGTTGGAGAGTTGGTGGATGGGTTGGAGAGTTGGTGGAGAGGATGGAGAGTTGATGGAGAGGTTGAAGTGTTGGTGGAGAGGTTGGAGAGTTGGTGGAGGGGTTGGAGAGTTGGTGGAGGGGTTGGAGAGTTGGTGGAGGGGATGGAGAGTTAGTGGTGGGGTTAGAGAGTTGGTGGAGGGGTTGGAGAGTTAGTGGTGGGGTTGGAGAGTTGGTGGAGAGGTTGGAGAGTTGGTGGAGGGGTTGGAGAGTTGGTGGAGAGGTTGGAGAGTTGGTGGAGGCGTTGTAGAGTTGGTGGAGAGGTTGGAGAGTTGGTGGAGGGGTTGTAGAGTTGGTGGAGGGGTTGGAGAGTTGGTGGAGGGGTTGGAGAGTTGGTGGAGAGGTTGGAGAGTTGGTGGAGAGGTTGGAGAGTTGGTGGAGAGGTTGGAGAGTTGGTGGAGGGGTTGTAGAGTTGGTGGAGGGGTTAGAGAATTGGTGGAGGGTTTGGAGAGTTGGTGGAGGGTTTGGAGAGTTGGTGGGGGGGTTGGAGAGCTGGTGGGGGGGGTCGGAGAGTGGGTGAGGGGGGTGTATGGAAACTGGGTTTTCCTTATTTGTCCACACTGAAGTGGTAACCCTGGATTAGTGCTAGTGGTCTGGTAAGCAACCATTGACTCATGATGACATTGCTGTCGAGGACAGACTTATCAGGGAGTCTGCCCAATTACACTATGTTAGCTGTGTGACGCCACCTCATGTACCTCTAATCAAAGCATCCTTTGGGTTACAAAATAAATAAATAAATAAAATGACTCTTGTAAAGTGATAGTGTGAGTGTCATCCAGATACCAGCATAGAGATAGGAAGGGGCTGTTTCAATTCAATCCCAGTCAGAGACTGCCTCTACCAGTGCAGTTTCTAAAGATTTGCCATCCAAACTTTAAACATATATTCTCTGAGCTTTTCTTTGGTGTTTAGTTTATTAAACTGTAAATACTGTTTGACCAGAGGAGGACCGGTCTCCCCCTGAGAGTGTTGGTTCCTCCCAAGGTTTCTTCCTCCAGTCTGAGGAAGTTTTTCTTGCAACTGTAGCTTCTGGCTTGCTCATTGAGAGATACATGTTGTAACCGTCTGTTTTCAAACTTCTGTAAAGCTGCTTTGTGACAACCTCGTTGTAAAAAGCTCTACACAAATAAACTTGAGTTGAATAGAATAGTGTTGTTGCTGAAATCCTGATGTTGAAATCCATTACATGTAACTACAACACAAACATTTCATTAGTATCAATGGACTACATTTTAATAAAATGTGAGTACATGTGCTGACTATGGTGGGTACTCCATCATATAGTGGTGAGTCTATTTAGCCCAGGGCTGTTTTAGACTCCATCCTTCTGTTCTGCTATTCAACATGTACTTGTCCTACTCTAACCACACAGAACAGTTAAAAGCCATAAATATCAGTCCTGTGTCCACTGGTGAAGAACTAGAGGAACACAAACTGTGCAGCAGCAGATGAGCTACTGTCTCTGACTTTACATCTACAAGGTGGACCAGCAAGTAGTAGGAGTGCCTAATAGAGTGGACAAGGAGCGATCACATCCACACACACCAGCACAACACACACTAACACACCACCACCACACCAGTGTCACTGTAGGACTAAGAATGAACCATCATCCAAATAGTACCTGCTCTATAGTGGTCTTGTGGGGGTCCTGATCATTAAAGAACAGAGTAATAAAGTATACAGAGAATCAGATGAACTACAGTCTGTAAGTGTAGCTCCTGTATAGTCAGTGGAGCTGATACAGTGGAGAAAGAGTGTAGATACAGGGAGGTTCTGTATACGACTGTATGTATGAGGATGAGAGGTTTTATGTGGGGGTGGATATAAAGTAGGTGTATATATATTTACACGGCTGTGCTGAACAGATACGGCAAGTAATGAGATGTAATTGGCTGATCTGTTCTGTTTCACCGGCAGTTAGGCTTTCATTGTGGGAGCACATCCTGCACTTCTCCACAGTCTGTTCCAGCTCCTTTATTCAACTTTACACACACACACACACACACACACACACACACGCCTCCTCTGTATCAGCCCTGCGAAGCCCTCAGGGAGATATAACACACACCTTCTCTAATACAGCACACAGTATACAGACTGCATTCAGACTGAGAGGAGGAATAATGGAAGTAGAGCAAACTTTGTAAACAAATAACAAAGAATCATATTAGACAGAGAGAGAGAGAGAGAGAGAGAGAGAGAGAGAGAAATGGGAAAAGGAGGTAGGAAAAGAGAAAGATAGAAGCAAGGGAGAGTAAGGTGGAAGACAGTGAGCAAGAAAGAAGAGAAAGGAAAGCGAGGAAGAGTAGAGATAGCGAGAAATAAGAAAAGGGCAAGGAGAGAGGTGGAAAGAAAAGGAGAACAAAAGGGGAGAGAAAGGAGCAAGAGGGAAAGAAGGAATGGGAAGAAAAAGAGCAGAGATAGAAAAAGGGGGGCAAGGGGTAGAAAGAGAGAATGCTAGGGGACAGAGAGAAAGAAGGAAAGTAGAGGTAAAGAGAAAGGGTAGGAGAAAAAGAAAAGAGTGTGCGTATGGGAGAGAGAGAAATGTGAGAGAAAAGGGAGCGAAAGAGAGAAAGAAAAGAAAGTAGTGTGTATGAGAGAGAGAGAGAGAGAGAGAGAGAGAGAGAGAGAGAGAAGACAAAGTGGTGTGTATGAGAGAGTTAGAAGACAGAATAGGGAGAGAGAGAGAGGTGGGAGAGAGAATAGAGAGAGGGAGAGAAAGAGAGTGAGAGGTGGGAGAGAGAGGTGGGAGAGAGAGAAATGTAAGAAAGAGAAAAAGGGAGAAAGAGAGAAAGAGAGAGGAGTGGAAGAGAGAATAGGAAGAGAAAGAGAGAGAGAGAGAGACAAAGGCTGCATTCAAGGAAAAGAAAAAGGAGAGAGCGCAGTAATCTTTACCTCTATACAGCGCCAAGGCCAGCTTTCTTTCTCTCTCCCTTTCCTCCCTCCATTCTCTTTGGCTCTTTCTCTGCTCAGCCTAGGCTCCTACGGCGGTGCTGACGTTCGCTCTGACAGCTGAATGAAACTACAGGCCGACCTGCAGAGATTTAGAGTCAATACGATTCGCCGCTGGCAAACTTTGAACTTTCCTCCCTCAGTCTGAGAGAGAGCTCCTCCCTCCTCCCTCTGCTCCTCTGCTCCCAGCTGAAAGCATGCTGAGGCAGGTTTACGTCTGGCTGAGGGATCAAAGACTCCTCCTTCACTCTCTTCTCTCCTTTCATTCCTCTTCACTCTCTCTCTCTCTCTCTCTCTCTCTTGATTTGAGCAGGTCTACAGCTCTCTCTCTCTCTCCCTTTCCATGTAGCAGAGATACTCAAAGGCAGGTATTAGAGATTGGAGGGTGAGGGCTGTGGGGGTGGTGTCGAGATGGGGGGAGTGGTGGTGAGGTGAGGTGGCAGAGGGGGGGGGGGCAGTGTTGGTGGTGGCGATTTAGAGGAGGGGGGGTGAGGGTGTCACCTTCCAAATGCCTTCGGCTGCATGACAAAAGTGAGGGGGAGTGGAGGAATGCAGCTAAGGTGCAAAGTCTAACTTCAACATTAACCTGAGAAAAGTCTGTGTGTGTGAGTGTGTGTGTGTGTACATGTTGACGTATGTCACTTCTGGGAACGTCTGTCAAAGTAAACATCAGTAAACTGAAGACAGCTTGACCTTCAGGGACAGAAGTCAGCATCTCCAATGTTCTAGAGCTCTATACGTTTCAGAGCATTTCGTCTTTGACCTGACTTAGTTCAGATTGGTGTGTGTGTGTGTGTGTGTGTGCAAACAGTAGCACGTTTGCTCACATAATGCTGTAACACGCAATGCAAACAGCCTTATCAGACACCTCATACTGTTATCTATACATAAATGTGTAACAAGTAAGACGAAGTGGAGAGTAAAGTGCATTGAAGTGTTAACTCAGGAAGGGCATGTGCACCGTTTACCCCAAAATACAGATCATCAGCTGATCAAACCTCCTACCGAAGCCACGAGACCGTGTGCCGTGCAGCTCAAACAGCAGCAGCAGCTATCAGGGCATTGAAATCGTGTCTGTGTTTGTTCATTTGTATACAAATCAGTGCATCATATGGTGTTGAAGCTCAGCTAAGCAAGCAAGAATGCAGCCAAGTGCTTTAAAAGGAGCCCTGACTGTTAAAGCATAAAGGGCTAGGTGTGAAATACAGGGGGTCTGGGGGGTCGGGGACTCCCAATTAACCTCTTGGATCTCCTGAATGGCTCCAACTCAAAACGGTCCCTGAAAATAAATCTGTTGGGTTTGTTTTTTGAGGGTTGCCCTGAGGGAGCCACTGGTTTGCTCACTGGAGGTTCAGAATTTGTGTAAATGGTGAACCTTTAGCTTTTGGTGATCAAGCTTCAGCACTAGTGTGCCTAAGGGGTGGCACTGTAGCAATCTGCTACACGTAGTTAACCTTCATAGCCTGGGAAATGTAATAACCACTGAGATTCCTCTGGAAAACTTTGCCACAGCGTATCTGTAAATCTGAAAACTTCTCCTAAGGACTTAAGGAAAGAGTGAATTATCACTCATTTCTCAGTACATGTCTCGTAGCTCGAAACCAAAGAACCCAACTTCGGCTACGTTCGGTCTAAAGAGGAGCGCGATTATGAAATGAAATTGAAGGTCAGATCATCATCTCCAATATGAGAAATGCTCTCACAACTGCTTTTAGCTGCTATGTGTGCGAAAGAGACAGTAGCTAATGCAAAGCGGTGTAATCAAACACTCTTATCAGTCGGCTAAATGGCTTTAGTCCTCATTAGGCTGTTATCACGGGGACTGGCAGAGCAGGAAATGTCTCTCTAACGAGACACTTACATTTACACAATATCACAAATGTAATGGGATCAGCTAGGGCACCCTTGGTGTCTGAAGTTTGAGTAGCTAATGTACCCAACGGGTAATGCAAGCCTGCATGGTTGGTATAGAGGAGTGGGTTACACTGCAGCCCTCCATGCTGTAGACTGGGGTTACATTTCCTGGACTGGGGTTTAGTTTCTAGTCCTTGGGTAAGACTCCCAGCACTACCTTCACCTAGCTGTGCAAAAGTTCCTCTGGAGAAAAGTGTCTGCCAAAGGCCTTGAATAAAAATGTAAATACCCCAGCAATTAGCATTATGCTAACTGGCCTCATACTGTGTAGAGTTGTTCACTAGTCTGAAACATGCTTGTAAACGGGAGGGAGAAAGAGGGACTGTGTGTATCATCTTTTTTTTTTTTTCTTCCCGGGCCTGTGCTTTGGGCCACATGACCACCCCCAACTCTTTATGGGGACTGTGATATTTCTTTTCTTTCTTTTTCTTTTTTTTTAAATTATCAGGTAATACAACTCACCACTTGTGTATATAGGAAAAGGGTGACTTGGTAGCACAACCCACCGCCACCACTTCACCCTTCATCTTACATATTGCTCCTTTAATTGAAAAAATACATCTACTGTAATTAGTGTTCATAAATGTTCATGTAGGTTCATGTCAGTTCCCCAGGGAGCCCAGCGTGCTCTGATGGGTCGGCTTGCATACTGTGTTTTGATTGGTTACCACCGGAGCAGCATCCTGCTATAAGTTCCGTCCCCACACTGCTGTGGTTTTCTTACAATGGCATTCCACTGTATCAGTCAGAGTCAGAGTCCAATCCTGAAAGTCAGGCAGAACAAGTTGGTGGATCTACCTTCGCAAGCTAGACTGCAGCAGGATGTTTCAGGGTGCTCAGATTTGACTATTTAAACTCTCTGTGTGCTGTGTGAGGGCTGGCTGGGAGGCGGGCAATAAGGAGTGGGTTATGAGATGATGTCACTTTGTAACATAGACGAGGGCTGGAATTCCAATGAGGGGTTTGATGCAGCTGAGAAAAGTGGCTTCTGTGGGAGAGAGCTTCTTTATCTGGCGTGTACTTGGGCCTTTAGAACTTTACAGAACATTTACATGCACAACAATCTACACAATAATAATAATAATAATAATAAGAAGAAGAAGTAGAAGAAGAAGAAGAATAAATTATTATTATTATTATTGTTGTTGTTGTTGTTGTTATTGTTGCTGTTTTTGTGCTTAAATGAGCATATACGTTATGTAGTGTGGATTCACTCTTATTTACATGTAACTGGCTCTCTTGGCTCTCTCAGATAAGACCACCAGGCTAATGTCCCCCTGGGATATTTATATGGAAATGAGTATATAATTAAACAGTTGAGATGTAAACAAAGTCATTCGGAGTGGTTTGGTGTGAAATGCTTTATTTTAAAGGAACTTCACGAGTCAGAAATATTCATAGTGGTGAATGGAACCAGACGTCTGAACCATTTGATGCCTTTAAAATCAGACATACAAAAAGATATTACAACATATGGTTACAACTATACTTCCCCATATCTGGGTCTTTTATTTTTTGTTTACATAAACATAAAACTTTTTTTTTCTATTTTAAAGGCATTTACGATAAAAATAGTCAAAATAACCACCAACAAATGTTCCACTTCTACCATCATCAGCTTTAGATGACGCCTGTAGGTGCACTGATGGTTCTGAATAGCAAATAAGATGTCTGTGACCCCTGGTTCCCATCAGCAGCACTGTAATCAGAGTTAGGAAATATAATATAGTGTTTCACATCAAACAACTCTGAATGACTGAATTACTTTAAAATTTTGAGGAATGGGTGGAATTCCCCTTCAACTTATATCAATCCCATAATGAGAATAATTACACGTCACCAGCTTCCTCGTCAGAGTGATTTAAGGTGTGATTTAAACTGTGTGAACTTGACTGTAAGCCCCATCACCCTCATTCCTCAATGTCACTCCACCGTCACTTCACTTGAAAACCACCTGGGACCACCGAGGGATTTTACAACGCATGCATAAGCACTGAACAACATATTTTAACCCTTTCATGCATAAATTATTAAAAATGGCATTCAGATATTTTTCAGAAGTTTTTTTTCAGATCTGCATGAAAAATCATATGGAATATAATTTCACATAAAAATCAGTTTTATTACCAAGTTATTGAACTGTCCACATATGATTTTTAAAAACATCTAAAGTGTTTCCAAGAATCCTTATATCTTTTCTCAAATCTTTCATAACCTTTTAAATGTATTATATTATAAAACATTCTATACATTCTATATGCTAAATTTTTTAAATTAAAAATGCAAAATAGTAGAAAATTTGTGAGGTTTCCTTCTCTTTTCATAAAATAAAATAAAATACAATTAATAAAGACTTTAATAAAATTAGAAATAATTAATATTTAATAGTAGCTAATACTTTCAAAACTTTCTGTTAAATACCTCAAACCAGAGGGAAACATAATATTGGACACAGATGTCACACAACTATAAATTTATATAAATGTATTACTTTTATACATCTACACAACATATAAAAAAGAAAATAACATACAAATGGTGCATTTTTATATTTTATAGCCTTTGTTGCATGATGTTAACACATGTGGACAGTTGTTTTTTGAGCCATAAAAAATAAAGATGGAGCGATCCCCGTTTTTGAGGCCAATTCGATTGCCGATCACCTTTTAGCCTAATCAGCTGGTAGCCGATACCGATTGAGGGCGGGGTATATGCCATGGCAGGGCTACATGTAGTTATTAGTACAAGCAAGTCATTACACATGGTCTAAACTGGTTTATTACCATTTTTAACCAGCTCATGTTAAACAGTATAATATTTTTTACTAAATTAACAGTAAATAAACAAAATACATCAAACAAATATCCCCCATACTGTAATCATTACATTTAGACCCTTAATTTAAAACTAAAAAAGCAAATTAAACAAATTCAGTCAAAACTGCAGTCATTTAACACAGACTCTGTTATTTTAAACTAAATCTGTAATCATTAAATGTGGAATATTGAATTGTAGCTGCTGTTCTGTTGGTACCGGTCAGATCTGGTCTGTATGGTGTTCTGGGTTATTTGTTTTGTGTTAGCTGTGTGTTCTAGCTCTGCTGTTTACTGATATTCACTGTATTCAGTTGTGTGCAGTGCTGTATCAGATTAGTAGTTAAATGTTTTTGTCTTGGTTCCCACAAGACACACTGATTTTACTAATTTAAAAACGTCCTGGATGAGTCTGCGTCACATACGGTAAACACTGCCAGACGCACGACATGCTTTTTATCAGCACATGCTTTTCTCGCGACGCTGCTTTAGTCAGTCTGTGGAAAATGAAAGGGTGTGTATTTCCACCTAGTGGTTCAGATAGGAATTGCAGGGAGCTGGCCGGAGGGCTCCTCTTCCTGGATGAACCGCTAGCTGGAAATACAGAAATTAGGCTCATTTGTTTAACGCCATCGATCAGCTCCTGGGATCGGCTAAACTGGAGAAATATCGTCCAATCACTGATCACATATTCTGATTAAAAATCGGCTGATACCGATACATAGCTGATCGATCATTATATCTCTAATAAAAAACATCTAAAATAACGGACAAGAAGTTTAATATATCAAATCATGTTCGTTAGATTCTGTTTGACACACAAATATGCATTCTTAGTTTTGTCAGCCATGCTAGATGCTAAGCCTCAGCAGAGTACAATAGAATTCAGGAGAATGGATTTGGTTACACTGGAGCAGGGAGACTTATGATTCTGCCATCTAGCTGTTTGGAGAGTAAAATGCATTTCATATGCTTTCAATTGAACTATTATTAACTGTCCGCAAGCCTGGCCACCAAGCATGAAAGGGTTAATATTTATGAACCGCTGATGTCGATGACTGCGAGACGGTTTGAGGTGTTTTATGATATTAATGAAATCGCGCTGATGCGAGAGCTCTTTGGAAATGTGCTCTGTTTCGTGTGTTCCCCGGTAGCGGAGCAGGCCAGGCTTACTGGCGTACACAGCTTATAAATATTCAGCTAGTGCTCTATAAATACGATCCTCAGCGCTGCTGCACGTGTACGTACCTAGATGTATATGTGGGTAGCGTTCAGATAAAGTGCTGCTGAATAAGTCATTAAAGGACTACAGACACTGGTTTCTCTCTGTTCTGTGAATAAATCACGGCGCCGCCTGACCGGCCCACTCACATCCTGACTGCGGGGCGTTTGTTTATCTCTCCACGCTCGGGATAACAGGTTGCCAAACAGATGCCTGATGGGTTAACACTTCTTGTTCTTCCCCCTGTTAGCGGGGTAAAGGTCACCGGAGTGGTTCAAGTAAGGGGGGGGGGGGGTGTAAGACACGGAGGGGGGCAAGGGGAAATCCACTGACACTGAGGACCCCGCCGGGGGAGCACTACATCGTAGAGGGGGATTGAATTTCTGCAGCACCTGTTTAAGATCCTCACACACAGAAGTATTCTGTGTTCTCCTCTCTCCTCTCTCCCACCCTTGTTGGAGGTGGGCTTGCTGCTGTTGTGTAGCCCCTCAGCTCCTTAGACCCTTCACTTTATCTCAAGGCTTTATCAGCATGATGACACCATGTTGGCTAATGCGCGCTTAAAGGAGCAATATGTAATTTTTTAATTTTTTGTTTAATATATTCCAAAAACAGCATGTCAAAACCGTCTATCTATCATGTTTCTGAGATGTTTACTGAAGTTGGCATGCTCACCAGCTGGCCCAGGCCTGTCCTGTCTTGTGATACTACTTAGTACCTCAAGAGGCGATAGTGAGTCTCTGTATAGGTGAGTCAAATCAGTCCAGCATTAGAGGATGAAGAAGCAGCACTACTGGCCTGAACACAACAACGGCTGAAGCTCTTTGTCAATATTATGATCAAAAAAAAAAAAAGTAAAACAAGTAGTAACATTGGAGCTGGTTCTCATGTTGGAGATGCACTTGGACAGTAAAGGGATGACGTTTGATGCTAACTTGAATAGGTTCTTCAGAGAGAGGAAGAGGGACTGCGTGTGCATCATCTTACATATGGCTCCTTTAATGCAAAAACACATCTACTGTAGTTAATGTCTATAAATGTTTATTAATGCAGGTCTTCGTCAGCTGGAATGAAGGGCTTGTGTAGGTGTTATGTAGCCTTATGAACAGAGCAGCAGCACGCTTGTAACCCAGAATGCAAACATCAGGCAGCCAACGATCAACTGATCTGAGATCTGTAGCTGTCATCTAGTTTGTGTGTGTGCGTGTATGTGAAATAATGATGTCAAGTCAATCCAGTCACGATAGAAACTTAACACACACTGCAACACCAACAAAGATCTACTTGGGTCAGGAGGTCAGGAGCTCCACACAAAGCAGCTCTGTGATTGCCTCAGGTCTGGGTATTTTGTGCATGTGTGTGTGTGTGAGTGTGTGTGTCCATACCCTCAGGCTACAGAGAGTGTGTCAGAGTGTGAGAGGCGTTGTTATGGGTGGCAATTAAAAAAGTGAATGCATATCAACAAACCGAGGAAACTACAAATGGACACAAATACATATTATATTTATATGTAACCATATATATATATATATATATATATATATATATATATATATATATATATATATATATATATACACTACCGCTCAAACCTTTAGGATCACTTTAGAATTTCATTTCATACTATTTTCATGCAATTCACAAACAATATTCTCCATTTCACAATTAATGTAAGTGTATCAGATGATTTTTAAAGAATAAAAATGTTTGTATTAAAGTCTATTTTTGTATAGAGGCTTATTTTGCATATAGTTCTATTATCAGTAATTCTCAGTCCTCTGTCTAAATCTCCTGGTACGACCACCAATCCAAGTTAAGGATGTTATTGGACTAATTGGTTGTTAGGACACTCTTGATCAATTGTGATCACAGCTGAAAAACATTCTACTAATAAGTGAGTATAAAAGGGAACAACATTCTAGGTTAGTTTAGTATCTGAAGATCAGCAGTTGATGGCTTGCTAACCGACTCCAAATGACCAGAAAGAAACAACTTTCTTTAAAGACCCGTCAGTCCATTGTTGTTTTAAGGAAGAAAGATACTCCATTGAAAACAAATACATATATATACTAAATGTAAGAACCTGTATGTAAAATTGATACATTCCATATACAGTGGTGCCTCAAAAATTGTGAACCTTTAGAATTTTCTATATTTGTGCATAATTACGACCTAAAACAGTCAGATTTTCCCAGAAATGAGAAAAAAATATAATCAATGTCCAATGAAAATCAAGTATCCCCAAAATATACCAACTTTACAAGAGAGGACAAGAACTGTTTACTCTTAATGTAAGTCAATGGAACCAGATTTTCTTCCAAGATTTTTTGGAGCATTTCTATTGGTCCATTTACCAAAAACTTTTTACACAATATAAACAGCTGTTGGTTCAAATAATGCAGAAATGGCATTTAAATGCATACAAATGATCAAATATTACACATCTGAGTGTTGACATGATTATAGAATCCACTCCAACTAAACAGTTCCAATAACAGTTGATCGGTGCTGAACATCGACTTACTAAACGATATGAGTTTTAGCCCTCTGTACAAAACAGCTGCAACTCTGGGATGTTGGTGGGTTTCCTCACATGAACTGGTGACTTTCCACAACATCTTTATTGGATTTAGTTAGGTAGTCTGACTTGGCCATTCCAAAACCATTCCATAGTTTAATTACCTGTATTTGGTAGAATGACTTGAGCTCTTGGGATCATTGTTTTGCTGCGTGACCCACTTTTTTTTTAAGATTCAGGTTATGGACAGATATCCTGCATTTTTATTTAGAATATGTTGGTGTAATTCAGGACGTCCTGGTCCAGGAACAGAAAAACAGGTCCAAACCAGGACACTACCACCACCATGTTTCACAGAGAGAATAAGGTTCTTGTGGTGGAATGCAGTGTGTTTCCCAGCAGCTTCCTCTGTATGATCTTTAGCAAACCACAGATGAGCAGCAGTGTTCTTTGTGGAGAGCAGTGAGTTTCTCCTTGCACCCCTGCAGTGCACACTATTGTTGTCAGTGATCTCCTGATGTTGGACTCCTGATGAGCATTAGCATTAGTCAATGTGAGAAATGCCTTTAATTGCTAAGAGGTTAACCTGAGCTCCTTTGTGATCTTGCAGGCTACTGCACACATTCCTCTGGGAGTGATCTTTATTGGTTAAACACTCTTGAAAAGGGTCAGAATGGTCCTCTATTTGTACACAATCTGACGGACAGCGGATTGGAGCATCCAAATTCTTTAGAGATGGTCACTTTCCAGCCTGATGAGCATTAACATGTTTTTCAATGACCCGCCAAGACCCCCACTGGAACCCCACAGAGCAGATCTTATTTGGGTGGTGGATCATTCTCAGCACTGCAGTGACACTGACCACTGATGAAGAATAGATTAGAGAATCACCAACACAAACTGTGCGTGAACAGGTGAGCTACTGTTTCTGACTTTACATCCATCTACAATGTGGACCAACAAGGTCCAATAGAGTGGACAGTGAGTCGACACTGTGTTTAAAAACAGCTGCAGCACTGCTGTGTCTGATCCACTCATGCCAGCACAACACACACTAACACACCACCACCACATCAGTGACACTGCAGTGCTGAGAATGATCCACCACCCAAATAGAGTAACAATGTATACAGAGAAACAGACACATACATACATACATACATACATACATAAATATATACATACATACATATATATACATATATATATATATATATAGAAATACATATATATATATATATATAGAAATACATTATATATATATATTTATATATATATATATATATATATATATATATATATATATATATATAGAAATACATACATACATACATACATACATACATACATATATATATAGAAATACATACATACATACATACATATATATATAGAAATACATACATACATACATACATACACATACATACATACATACATACATACATACATACATATATATATATATATATATATATATATATATATATATATATATATATATATATATATATATATATATATATAGAAATACATAAAATAAATAAATAATGTTTAAATGCAATGTTTAGTTATAAATAAATAAATAATGTGTAAATGTAATGTTTAGTTATAAATAAATAAATAATGTGTAAATGCAATGTTTAGTTGTAAATACATAAATAATGTGTAAATGTAATGTTTAGTTATAAATAAATAAATAATGTGTAAATGTAATGTTTAGTTGCAAATAAATAAATAAATAATGTGTAAATGTAATGTTTAGTTGTAAATAAATTAATAATGTGTAAATGTAATGTTTTGTTATAAATAAATTAATAATGTGTAAATGTAATGTTTAGTTATAAATAAATTAATAATGTGTAAATGTGATGTTTAGTTATAAATAAATAAATAATATGTAAATGTAATGTTTAGGTGTAAATAAATAAATAATGTGTAAATGTAATGTTTAGTTGTAAATAAATAAACAAATGAATAATGTGTAAATGTAATGTTTAGCTATAAATAAATAAATAAATAATGTGTAAATGTAATGTTTAGCTATAAATAAATAAATAAATAAATAATGTGTAAATGTAATGTTTAGTTATAAATAAATAAATAATGTGTAAATGTAATGATTAGTTATAAAGTACTGCGGTACTGATGTAAACGGTAATGACTCTGAATAAATGTACTCTATGATCAGGAGCAATACACCATTCAGTTACTCCCATTTACACACATTAACATCTCACTCCTCACTCATGGCTGACATGTGCTGCCTCCTGAGTCTTTGTTTCCATGGTTACAACATAAACAAGTGCTACCTTCAAATAGTTCCCTACATAAGTCATACACTGTTGCGGTAATGACGATAATGTTGGGGATGATAATATATTGCTCAAAAATATGCATAGGTACAAATATGAAAGTAAACAGTACATTTAGGTTCTTTTTAAGTTTTTATGAAACTCATATTATGATCTTTTTCATAAATTGATCACTTTTTAGCATTTTATTTGGGCCCAGAGGTTTTAAAGTCTGGGTTGGGGACAAGGCCAAAGTAGCAAAATATTGATGTTTAAATCATTATAAAAAAGGAAATCATAATTATTTTGGTGATGACAGGAATGATCTGTTTAATACCTAATATATTTGTTTTAAATTAGTCATTTAACACAAATGTATAACCTAGGGAAAAAGTAAAAGTTCCCCTAATTGAAGAATCACCCATAAACATACACTACCGCTCAAAAGTTTGGGATCACAGTGAAATGTTCTTGTTTTAATGGAGTATCTTCTTCCTTAACACAACAATGGACTGACGGGTCTCTAAAGAAAGTTGTTTCTTTCTGGTCATTGTGAGTCGGTCAGCAAGCCATTAACTGCTGATGCTTCAGATACTAAACTAACCTAGAATGTTGTTCCCTTTTATACTCACTTATTAGTAGAATGTTTTTCAGCTGTGATCACAATTGAGCAAGAGTGTCCTAACAACCAATTAGTCCAATAACATCCTTAACTTGGATTGGTGGTCGTACCAGGAGATTTAGACAGAGGACTGAGAATTACTGATAATAGAACTATATGTAAAATAAGCCTCTATACAAAAATAGACTTTAATACAAACATTTTTATTCTTTAAAGATCATCTGATACACTTACATTAATTGTAAAATGGACAATATTGTTTGTGAATTGCATGAAAATTGCATGAAATGAAATTCTAAAGTGATCCTAAACTTTTGAGCGGTAGTGTATATGTAATGCATTATTGTCCTACATGTGGGACATAAATCTTTGTGGTGCTTCTGCAGGTCAGAACAGTTTTCCCTGAACTGTAGAAAAACCAACACACATACACACAAAAACTGATGAGAGAACTGTCAGCCTATTTCGCTCTGACAAGTTGACGATACAGGTCAGGAATGGTCAGGTCTGGGGCTGCTGCACATCACGACGCTGTCAGGCCCCTATCTGCAGCACCAGATAGCCTTTCTAAATGGACAAGCACGCAATCACTCTATCTCCTGCGTACATCCTCTGTCTGCTCTCTATCAGACGGCCAGGCGCTCACTATTGACAGACGCGGCTGAAATAACTCACGCTTATTTCACTTCGAGAGCGGAGGCAGCTGGAACTCACTCACACTGTCTCAAACACAGTGTGTCTCTCTCCCCGACACATACTCGCCCCACAATCACACTGCGGGGGGACGCGGGGTCTGCTGCAGGTTTGTGTTCGCTCTAATCTCACCTGATTCAACTCATCAGACAATCACCAAACCTTCGTCAGCGGGGTCAGGAGGGGTCGTTCTCTCTCTCTCTCTGATGTGTTGAGGTATTTTCACTGAGAAAGTCAGACCCAAACATACTGACTTGTATACATCCAGTTCATCACACAGGGCTTAATTTAAGACGAAGCCTTTCAAGGCGTATAGAGTGCAGCGGATTACAGCGTCAGGCTCTGTCAATCAAACGAGGTCATTAAAAACAGGTCTAATTAAGACCAGGACTCATATGTGAGGCTGTAATGGATTTTGTTACCAAACACATTGTCATGGTGATGCGGGAGGAGTTATCAGTGATCTGCCGCCGCTGCCGCTGCTGCTGCTTGACCAGGGACTGACCACATACATTCGTATCACCATGGCAACCTAGGAGGGCCTTCGGTGGGCAATGAAAGTTGCCACTGGCGGTAATGTTTCCAATGGATCAGACACAGCAGTGCTGCTGCTGGAGGGTTTTAACACCTCAGCGTCACTGCTGGACTGAGAATCGTCCACCAACCAAAACTATCCAGACAGCAGTGTCCTGTGACTTTACATCTACAAGGTGGACCAGCAAGGGAGGCATGTCTAATAGAGTGGACAGAGAGTGGACACAGTGTAATCACTGTTGCAGCACCACTGTGTCTGATCCACTCACACCAGCACAACACAAACTAACGCACCACCACTGACCGGCCACTTTATTAGAAACACCCATCCTGTACTTCCCATCACTTGACACTTTATTAGAAACACCATCCCTGTACTTCCACTCACTGGCCACTTTATTAGAAACACCCACCCTGTACTTCCAATCACTGGACACTTTATTAGAAACACCATCCCTGTACTTGTACTCACTGGCCACTTTATTAGAAACACCATCCCTGTACTTCCACTCACTGGCCACTTTATTAGAAACAGCCACCCTGTAGTTCCACTAACTGGCCCCTTTATTAGAAACAGCCACCCTTGTACTGCCACTCACTGGCCACTTTATTAGAAACACTCACCCTGTACCTCCTCTCACTGGCCACTTTATTAGAAACACTCACTCTGTACTTCCACTCACTGGCCACTTTATTAGAAACACCATCCCTGTACTTCCACTCACTGGCCACTTTATTAGAAACAGCCATCCTGCACTTCCACTGACTGCTCACTTTATTAGAAACACCCACCCTGTACTTCTACTTACTGGCCACTTTATTAGAAACACCCACCCTGTACCTCCACTCACTGGCCACTTTATTAGAAACACTCACCCTGCACTTTCACTGACTGCTCACTTTATTATAAACACCCACCCTGTACTTCCACTCACTGGCCACATTATTAGAAACACCCACCCCGTTGGCCCTCCAGAAGTTGATTATTTAGATGTTACTCAGATGTTTTCTTCTTCTGCCTCACAAA
Organism: Megaleporinus macrocephalus; assembly: GCA_021613375.1. Classification (NCBI taxonomy): domain Eukaryota; kingdom Metazoa; phylum Chordata; class Actinopteri; order Characiformes; family Anostomidae; genus Megaleporinus; species Megaleporinus macrocephalus. The sequence goes on along the minus strand of CM038711.1, from coordinate 42,151,424 downwards.
CATTTTACTTTATAGTTATTGATGTGTATATTTATGGGACTTGAGAAGGATGGGTTCTCCTTTTGGAGGCTGGACCCCTGGCTGGTTGGCTTAGACCCTGATTTTCTGTAAAGCTGTTTTGTGATAACAGCTGTTGTAAAAGTCGCATATAATTAAGTTCATACGTTTTAAAAGAGTTTTATTTTAATCATCAGTTTCATCCACACAGGGAAGTCACAAAAAATTCCACACTTTGTGGTGCAGCTTTGGTGAAGCTTTGGTGCAGCTTTAAGTTGAAAGCTATCTAAAGTTTCCTGACAGTCTGAGAATCTGTCTGCTGTGTTAAACCAGAGCACTAGATTTTGTGTTTACAATATGAATTTGGTCAGTTTATCCAGGAGGAGAAGTTTAATGTCAAACACATGGTCACTACATAATAACACAAGATCAATCTTTACTGCCCCGTCCCTCCACAAGCACTACTCCACCACCCCTCCACCTAACTGGGATGCTGGTCTTTAGGGATAAAGAAACAGTTTGGTTAGTAATGAAAATGTTGCTAATAATGAATGGACATGAATAGCCATGGATTAGCATTACCTGAAAGACATCATGCTAATTGGTTGCCACTTGCTGTCATTCAATGTTAGCAACATTAGCATACATGGCTGAGCTGCCCCTTTACCATCAACTACCTCCCCAAGCCAAACAAAGGCCCTCAGAACAAACAGATATAGATTGAATCTTTGCACCTGGACCACAATATCCTACTGTGTATCTGTCCTATTGTCTCTTACACAACAAATCACTCTAAGATAAACAACACCTTGCCTTGTGTCTGCTGCTGCTGCAAAAAATAAAAGCCCGGTGTGGAAGAAAAGAGAGGCACTGCAATGTATAAAAAGCCCAACAGGGAGCCAAGAAAGGTTTATCTCCCCCCTCCCGAACCCCCGACTCCCTGACTCTGACACTCTCCGAATGGATATCCGGAGTGACCTTTTCAAATTTAAGTGAAAGTGGATGTTTAAGAGGAACGAGTTTTGTTCCACATTACTGGATGTCTATGTTTTGTCTCTCCAAGCAGTGAAGGATGCATCCTGACAAAAAAGCCTCCGCACTGCAAGTCAATGGCTCCATTAACAAGCTCTTAAAAGCCGGGCAGTTTATGAATGGGAGACTGCGGCCTTGAAGGTCACAGAAACTTCAGCTAAACTCTCAGTGGCCCTCAATCCATATTCTTATATTGTCCACACCGTGCTCCTCCGGTAAATATTGAAATACTTTATATGTAATAACAGTCACTTCGACTTTTGCTGGTGTTCGAGCTCCGGACTTTCAACCTGCATAAAAGAAGCTGGAGCTGAAAATACACATACACAACAGCAGCCACTTCCATTATATGATTATTGGATATGTTTTTTTATATGAGGAGAACAACCTTTTTATTAAAAACCTGTAGACTCACACTTCCACTCACTGGCCACTTTATTAGAAACACCCACCCTGTATTATCACTACCTGAACACTTTATTAGAAACACTCACCTTGTACTTCCACTCACTGGCCACTTTATTAGAAACACCCACCCTGTACTTCCACTCACTGGCCACTTTATTAGAAACACCCACCCTGTACTTCCACTCACTGGCCACTTTATTAGAAACACTCACCTTGTACTTACACTCACTGGCCACTTTCTTAGAAACACCCACCCTGTACTTCCACTCACTGACCACTTTATTAGAAACACCCACCCTGTATTATCACTACCTGAACACTTTATTAGAAACACACACCCCGTATTATTACTAAATGGCCACTTTATTAGAAACACCCACCCTGTACTTTCCACTCACTGGCCACTTTATTAGAAACACCCATCCTGTACTATCACTAACTGGCCACTTTCTTAGAAACACCCACCATGTACTTTCCACTTACTGGCCACTTTATTAGAAACACCCATCCTGTATTATCACTACCTGAACACCTTATTAGAAACACACACCCCGTATTATTACTAACTGGCCACTTTCTTAGAAACGCTCACCCTGTACTTCCACTCACTGGTCACTATTAGCAACACCCACCCTGTACGTCCAGTCACCGGCCACTTTATTAGAAACACTCACCTTGTACTTCCACTCACTGGCCACTTTATTAGAAACACCCATCCTGTACTATCACTAACTGGCCACTTTCTTAGAAACACACACCCTGTATTATCACTACCTGAACACTTTATTAGAAACACCCACCCTGTATTATCACTACCTGAACACTTTATTAGAAACACTCACCTTGTACTTCCACTACCTGAACACTTTATTAGAAACACTCACCCTGTACTTTCCACTCACTGGCCACTTTATTAGAAACACTCACCCTGTATTATTACTAAATGGCCACTTTATTAGAAACACTCACCCTGTATTATTACTAAATGGCCACTTTATTAGAAACACCCACCCTGTACTTTCCACTCACTGGCCACTTTATTAGAAACACCCATCCTGTACTATCACTAACTGGCCACTTTCTTAGAAACACCCACCATGTACTTTCCACTCACTGGCCAATTTATTAGAAACACCCTCCCTGTACTTCCACTTCCTGGCTACTTTATTAGAAACACCCACACTGTACTTCCACTTACTGGCCACTTTACTAGAAACTAATTGGTCACTGGTCATTTTCTCACCACAGGACTGCTGTTGTCTAGATGTTGTTTGGGTGGTAGATCCCTCTCAGCACTGCACTGACGTAGGAGGGGTTTCTAATAAAGTGGCCAGTGAGTGGATAAATTACTCTCAGCTACCTGTAGCACCACTTAACCTTCGAGTGCATTCTTCATGGAGTCTCTGGGAAAAAACAGGCCCTGAAAGCCGATCCCTCCCAACGGAGCACAAACACACAGTCATCCATCATTCGCCAACAGGCTTCTCCACACCTTCACTACACAAAGGCAAAAATAGGCCAAGCCCTGCCTACACTCCCACTCAGCAGCCCGAGGGGGCTTTAAAGGAGTCAGAGAGCAACAGCGGCGGGCACGAAGCTCTTTCAGATTGGTTATTAAGCGTTTTCTGTTGGAGTTGATTAATAAGCAGTTTGTGTGTGATGTGCATTGAAGACTGAGAGAGGTTCTATTGCTGTACATGCAGAACTGATACTAGCGGCGCAGTGGTTGATGTGTAAAAGGCGTGGTTGGCCAAACATCAGCTACAGGGAATATTCAGAGCTTTGTGTGAGTTTAGATGCATTCCAAAGACAAATCTGGAAGCGGTATTGAACTGAATTGGCGAGCCAGTCTCCTTTATTATTGCTTTTATTTGTTTAGCCAACCAGGGAGCGTCGTTAGCCAGTGGAAGACTCACTAGTGCAGGGGTATTTAATTAGAATTCAGTATGGTCCAGATTTCCTCAGGCCCAGGTCCAGGCCCTCATCATTTCTAACTTGTGTCATGATTCAATGCCATATTGTGTATACTGGAGTAGCCTAATATCAGCACATTACAAAAACCATTCAGTGTTTCAATAATATTTATTGTTTAAAATGCTGAACTGAATTATAATTTTTTTTTCTCACTTCAAGTAAAAACAAAGGCTACACTAAAAATGCTATTGAAAAAAAGTGCATCATGCTTATTTAGTGAAAATCAATCTAAACTGCCCGTAGGTGTGAGTGTGTGCATGGGTGTGTGTTGGCCATGCGATAGACTGGTGACCTGTCCATGGTGTACCCCACCTTTGCCCGATGAGGCTGAGATTGGCTCCAGCCTCTCCCCGTGAGATATACGTGAGATATGATTGGCTGAGGAGATCTTACAGCGCACGTGATTGGTCTGTGAGTTTACTGTACCACAAAGCCTGTATACCATAAAGACAGGAAAAGCTGCGCCGCTTAAAGTAAACACTCAAAATAAAATCCTTCTCAGTAGTTTATCGCTTTGGGTCTGCATTGGAAAACATCTGAGTCCGGACGCAGACCACGGTCCGCCTATTAGTGACCTCTGCACTAGTTTTCCATCCACCGATTTCCACAAAGAAACTCCTGAATGGAAAAAAGTGAAATTCCATGAAACACCCAAACAACATAAGAAGAGTTTATATGCCAGGACGAGGTGCAAACGTTGGGTGACCCAAGTTGTGCATCAAAGGGTTAATAAGAGAATGTAATAGACTGTAACTCTCGACTAAGGCATTAACTGCAGTTAAACAGCGTACAGCTTTTCTGCCTGACGCTGACCTCCAGAGGTGTGGCCTAAACGTAGTGCAGCTTGGAGAAGTTGGCTTTAGCTGAGTGATAACCGATCAGAGCGGAGTTCATTCCATTAAAATAGGAGCAGGAAAGATACGGGAGGCGGAGAAAAAAAAGGGGAGCATCTTGGGCCTAAAGAGCTATTATGTGTTTTATAGAGTCCTCCAGCGCCATCTGAGCAGCCGGGAGAGGCAGCATATCCTGAGGCAGAGGGAGTGGAGTGGGTGTGCGTGTATGCGTACGCGTGTGGGGCTGAAGCAGCTACTCCAGGGCACTGAGAGCCGTCCATTAGGAGCGCATGAATCATGGCTCATGAGCCCGCTCTCCACTCCCCTTCAAAAACAAACCCATCTCCAGCAGCTCCTCTGAACGAGCCGCTGCAATCTCTCTCCGCCAGAGATGGCTCTGGAGTGAGCCAGTGCCGCCCTGGGACACTCTTAAAGAGTTCCCCGCCTCCTCCCTGCCTCTTAGCCCACAGACAACTCACTTAATCCCTGCTGTCACCAAAGAGGAGCACCTCCAGGCTTAGACTTAGTCTTTGTACCAGCGGACGAGGGGAAAAGTCGCCATGATGGCCGACACCGAAACAAAAAACGTGTATTATACATTACATGGAGCTGATGTAGCCACTGCCTCCAGTGTTCCTCAGTCTCGGCCAAGACGCCAAAGAGAAACAGACTTAAGTATTCAGGACGAGTGTACTGGTGAGTCCACATGATTGTTTATCATCTGATGCTGGTGCCTCCAGAATCCAACTCCCCACCGTCTGCACACGTGTCACGCAGGCATATGGGCACTACAGATTACACTCACAAATTCAGAAGCCTCTAATCACGGTGGCGTTTGTAATCTAAAGTTTTTTCGCATAACTGTAGAGGAAGAACTTCATTCATGTCTTTTTCTTGCCGAAATTTCAGAAATGTGAATAATCATTGAAGGGAAACGTGGCTACTGTGTGAACTGAAATGCTTTCCACACTGGTGGTCTCCCAGTACAGCCTCGACTCTTAGGATAGAATAGAATAGAATAGAATAGAATAGAATAAAATTTTCTTTATTGTCATTGTACCGAATGTACAATGAGATTAGGGAGCTACTTCTTTTAGTTCAAGATAAGTAAGAGATAAAAAGTTTCAAAATAAAAATAAAATTTTCTAATTTACATAGCTAACAAATAAATATACAAAAATACATATAAATATATAAAAAAATAAGGACAGCATGAATGTGTTACAATGAGATCGCTAACCTCAAGCTCAATTCACACTCTACTCATATATTCCAAACCAACATGTAATAATTTAACCCTATAACAGCTTTCAATTAATTCTGACTGTATACGAAACAGGGTCTTGGTTATTGCCACTGTGTAATTCAATTATTTTATATATCGTCTCTGTCCAACGTGTATGTCCATTTTTACTGTTCTATATCATTTGAACACAACAGCTGCCCTGTACAAGTTTAATTAATGAATGGAGCAATAGAAATACTTCAAAATCACTTGGAATAAAATCCCTTTACATTCACTTACATTAAAAGTAAAGAAGGTTGTTGGTCTCTCCTGTAAAGTTGCCATTTTGGGAATACTTGTTTTTCTGTGGACAGCAACGATATAACAACTTAATCCCTGCTGCCACCAAAGAGGAGCACCTCCAGGTTTAGGCTTAAGCATTGTACCAGCAGAACGAGGGGAAAAGTTGCCATGATGGCCAACACAGAAACAAATAACATGTCACTGCCCAATGAAAAACAAGTATGCCTAAAATGGCAATTTTACAGTTGTAACAATGTCAGTTAATGGAACCAGAACTTTTTCAAAGCTATTTTGGAGCATTTCTATTGGTCCATTCACCATGAAATTCTCACACAGCTGCTGAGTTTGAATAATATATAAACATACAAATTGACAAAAATGAAGATACATATTTTTCTTTGGACAGTGACGATATTTAACATGGGTTAGATACAGCCACTGCCTCCAGTGTTCTTCAGCCTCAGCCGAGATGCCAAAGAGAAATAAACCCTCACCCCCTTAAAGAGGAGTTCTAGCAGTTTTCTAAACGTCTGGGAAAATAAATGGTTGAAATGTGAATAAACTAATTCAGAATGTTTTGACATGAGATGAGTCATTCTAGAGAAACTTGCTGAGTCAGAACTGCGTACAGTGGTGGTGACAGAAACCAGACGTCCGAAGCGCTTAATGTCTCTCTAAAAGCTCCCGCATGGAAAGTTATTAGAATTAATGGCTACGACTCCACTGCCTGATGCTTGACATATTGTTTGGAAATAGTGTAGAGAAGGTTTTGGCCTAAAATATCTGGGCTGCAAGGAAAAGTATATTATATTTGCAGATGTATCACTATTTTATCATCATAAACATCACATATTACAACCTGACCGAGTAGCAAAACTTGTCTATGTTCACTTGTGTTGGACGGTAAGTGTTGTAAACATTGAGACCCCTGATTCCTAACTGCACCATATCAAGGTTTCAAACCACTCTCAATGACTTGGGTTACATGCCAACAATTCAGTTTAAATAGCAGGCTAGCTCAGTAGCAGCTCTATTTTTATTGCCCAGCTGTACGTGGATACCTGTTTATAGCTTTTATACAAACATAAAAAACAATAAAGTATTATCATTAAGGGGCTATGTAACATCACAACAACCAGCTTCTGCATTTATCAAGTTTTGATAGGAATCCCTTACAAAACAGAGTTTGATTTTGGGTGATAAGTTAGCACACTTCAGACTAAAGGGCAAGCATGGCTGGTGTTTTTCTTTTTGTCATATTTAGAGTGTGAACAAAATGAGAGCAGTCGCTGACTTGTTAAGAAGTTACTAAATTCTGATCAAATTCAAGTCAAATTCTAGAAATCAAAATAGGAGAAATCCCCACTCACACATCTTCTAGGATTTATTTCCCATATTAAGCAACAAAAAACAACTCAGGAGTTAAATTAAATGCTTTCTAACTCAAACTAAGCTACTGCTGTTAGCCAGTCAAGGTTTACTGGTTAAATTAAATGCTTTCTAACTCAAACTAAGCTAGTGCTGTTAGCCAGTCAAGGTTTACTGGTTAAATTAAATGATTTCTAACTCAAACTAAGCTAGTGCTGTTAGCCAGTCAAGGTTTACTGGTAAAATTAAATGCTTTCTAACTCAAACTAAGCTAGTGCTGTTGGCCAGTCAAGGTTTACTGGTAAAATTAAATGCTTTCTAACTCAAACTAAGCTAGTGCTGTTGGCCAGTCAAGGTTTACTGGTAAAATTAAATGCTTTCTAACTCAAACTAAGCTAGTGCTGTTAGCCAGCCAAGATTTACTTGTGAAATTAAATGCTTTCTAACTCAAACCAAGCGAATGCTGTTAGCCAGTCAAGGTTTACTGGTAAAGTTAAATGTTTAATTCAAACTAAGCTAGTCAGAGTTAACTGGCAAAGTTAGAGGTCACTAATTCAAACTAAGCTAGTACTGTTAGCCAGTCAGGGTTTACTGGAAAAATGAGAGGTTTACTAATTCAAACTAAGCTAGTACTGTTAGCCAGTCAGGGTTTACTGGTAAAACTATTGACTTACTAACTTCGCATGTGTTATTAGCCAGTGAGAGTTCACTGGTAAAGTAATTTAAAAAAAAAAAAAAGCTAGATAACAGTAATATTTATTAACTTTGTTTTGCTGATTGTGGTTCTGGCAATATACAACGTCCGATTTGCAACGGGTCCTAGGGTCATTTCCTCTTATATGTGTACTCCTCAGTAATTTTATTTCTATCCAGACTGGACTTGTCTATGTTTTTCTCTCAGGATGTTGCTTGTGGTATTTTACACTGGTAAACTTTATGACGCATGATGTATAATGTGTCTTTTAACCTTTCGCACAAATGAAAACCACAAAACTAGCAGTGAAAACATATATACCATAATCATTTTCTTGAATTTGTGTGGGTTTTAACACAGCAATTAAAAAGCAGGGTACGTATTCTCTGGATCTCCATGCTCTCCCACCCCCAAGTGGTGGGTGTTTCTACAGAGCACCTGAACAGAGCAAAGCTGTATTTACTAGTTAACCATCTGGTACATTTAACCTTCCAATAATCCCAGGAATTAAAGCATTACTTTATATTCATATATGCACAAGATCACATTGTGTTTTCAAAAAATACTTACTACGTGTAATACAAACATCCAAGTTCATAGAAAACACAACCCACTAGAAACACATCCTCCGGTACTTTCACTGCCATCTGGATTTGTGTTACTTGGTGTTAAATAGCTGATGTAAAAAGTTAGTTAACATTAGAACTGATGTTAGCTCAGTAACTATCTATTTGTCCACATTGTTCAAAGGATCAATATGGCCTTCATGACTGGTTGGGTGGTCTTCAGAAAGTTAATGGGTCTTGCCCCAGAAAGCCCTGTAACACACATACTACTTAGAATCACGAGTGCTTAACCCAGATTTCGTCTGTTCTACACTTAAATATGTGTGTTATGTCATGACTTCGGGGTTTGGCGTGTAAAGTGTGTATTCAGCACTTCACTCTCTCCTACACACGCAGTAATCTCTGTGGGAGAGTGGTAGCGCTGTCTGAGTCACAGGTGATGGGGAGGGGATGGGCAGGGGTCAGGCCTCTAAACCACCGCCGGCCTCCTGAGTGACCACAGCCTCGGAGCGCTGACCTGCTTTTGTTTTCCTGGCCTCCCCTGACGCCTCCCCTGCAGATCCAGCCAAACCTCCGCCATCTCCCTAAAGCCCTTTGTCCTCTCTCAGCCTTTCTGGAGCCAAGGGCAAGCCAAAGGTCAGAGAAACACAGCAAAACCATGGCTTGATGCAGATTACCGTTAATGCTGACCACTACTAGGATTGGTACCGACATTAAGGGCTCAGCAACTACCAGTTCTTTCCCATAAGTAGCCTCATTCCACAGCCTTGCTAGTGGCCACCCCAGCAGAATAGAAAAAAAAATGTGATATGTTTAATCGGTATAATCAAATGTAATAACCCTTCATAGGTCTGTCATCAGTCTTAGACACACTTTGTGTGTGAAATGGGTTAAGCTTGCAAGAAAACACTAGCTAGCAGTTAAACATGGATGCTTCATGTTGAGGTGATCACACAGAAGTACCTAATATACAATGGGCAGTTGTCAGCTGGAGGTGGAGGAACCAGCCTTGTGACCAGAATTTGCTGGTTTGATTCCCTGAACCATCTGGACAGGACTGAAGTGCCCTTGAGCAAGACATCTAAACCCCAACAGTGCCTCCTTGAGAAATATACTAATAATATAATTATAGAAATATACTTTTCTCCAAACCACTTCTTCTTCCATTGCTATATTTCACTGCTGACAGTGACTCACACTGCCAAATAGCAGACATATTAGATGACCACTGAACTAATAAACTAGTTAGTGCAACTTATAGCACATATTTATTTTTTTCTGGCAGGGACTGATAAACACTAACACTCAATAGTCACCCAAACAGCCCAAATAGCTTTTAAAAGATTATATGCCCAAAACATCTTTCAACCCACTCAAACTTCATCCTGGTCCACATTCAGGCTGCCTAGATTTGTTGATGTGATGAATACAATTTCTGTTTCTGAATACAGACCCTGGTGTCTGAAGTGGCTGCTTGCGGTTTTATTCTTTTTAATAAATACAGTGTGTCATACTGGAAGTCGTACTGTGTCCTAAACACATTTGACCTGAGCTGCTTCAATGAAGCCCTGGATGAGCTTTGAGTGGGTAGAAAAATAAAGATTAATTGATACATTTACAACAAAATAGTTGGGCTATTTGGGTGACTGTTGGGCTCTAGCCTTTGTTAGTAACTTTAACCCTGCTGCTCTCACAGTTCTAAACTAAAGAAGCGAAATTTAGATTTTAAGTGTGTCTCGGTTGGTCAGTTACATCATGGGCAAATTGAAAATCTTTCTGACCAGTTGCCCACAGTGCCAAAAATTGGACATGTCAGGTGACCCCTGAACAAATCGACAATTCTTAGCACACACTTATTTTCAAAATATATCCAAAACAACCACTCTGCTTAGCAAGACTGGACACTGCTAAGAGGAACACCGCTTGCATTTCCTACTGAAAGCGAAAGGACCATGAATTCCAATCTGAACTTGGTAAAAGCCTCCATGCGGAGAGCGCAATCAGAGGCAAAGTGCGGACTCTGAAGGGTTTAATGGCTAAGCACCCAAAACCCATTACCATGGATAAAAAGAAAACAATGCGCGATAATCAATATTTCATGAGTGCGGCTAATGCATCCTTTTTATAGGATCTGGATATGAATGTCAGGGCTTTGCTTGTTTACTGTCGAGTGGGGGAAACATACAGTGGAGCCGAGCTTAAAGAGAGGCACAAGCTCTGAAAACCTTTTAGAGCCATGTAGAATATCTTGTACTAGTGCCATCCCAAAGTATAAAACGCTGTTAGTTTCGGCTCTGTGACTTTTCCCGGAAGCAGAAGACGACTTCAGCGACTTACCAGGACTTCTCTTCTCCGAAGCAAAAGTTGAGGAAGAAAGCTCCTGCTCTGCTCCTTCAAACCTAGAAGAGAAGAGAAAGAGACACTGTGAGAGAACGTTTCCACCTGTTCAGTGGAAACATCTGTCGAGATACGCCCCAGCAAGTACATACCACTAAAGCGCTGCGATATTAATAACTTCAGCTGAAGAGACTCTGACTCCTCTGCAGTATACACTGAATAAATACTGTATAACTTACTTGATTCAAATGTGAGAAATTTGCACATAAATAAAATACATTCCACAAACAAAACTTAGTCTTAGCCAGTTTATATACAGTAATTGAGTTCACTGGTACAAACCTTTCAGGATATTTGTCAAACATTAGTATAGGGGGCTTCATAGACAAAGCCTTTAGGCCAGATTTAGGCAAGACTACCACATAACCTGCCTGTTTATGTGCATATCTAGTCCTCAAAGACTAAATGTGCAGTTCATGTGAAGGCAGAGGTATCAAGTAACAAAGTACAAATACTTCATTACCTTACTTAGGTTATTAATACTTCACTGGAGTAATAATTTTTCAGCGGACTACCTCTACTCCTTACATTTACACTCCATTATCTGTACTTTCTACTCCTTACATTTATACTCCATTATCAGTACTTTCTACTCCTTACATTTACACTCCATTATCTGTACTTTCTACTCCTTACATTTATACTCCATTATCAGTACTTTCTACTCCTTACATTTACACTCCATTATCAGTACTTTCTACTCCTTACATTTACACTCCATTATCAGTACTTTCTACTCCTTACATTTACACTCCATTATCTGTACTTTCTACTCCATACATTTACACTCCATTATCTGTACTTTCTACTCCTTACATTTATACTCCATTATCAGTACTTTCTACTCCTTACATTTACACTCCATTATCAGTACTTTCTACTCCTTACATTTACACTCCATTATCAGTACTTTCTACTCCTTACATTTACACTCCATTATCAGTACTTTCTACTCCTTACATTTACACTCCATTATCTGTACTTTCTACTCCTTACATTTACACTCCATTATCTGTACTTTCTACTCCTTACATTTACACTCCATTATCTGTACTTTCTACTCCTTATATTTACACTCCATTATCTGTACTTTCTACTCCTTACATTTACACTCCATTATCTGTACTTTCTACTCCTTACATTTACACTCCATTATCAGTACTTTCTACTCCTTACATTTACACTCCATTATCAGTACTTTCTACTCCTTACATTTACACTCCATTATCAGTACTTTCTACTCCTTACATTTACACTCCATTATCTGTACTTTCTACTCCATACATTTACACTCCATTATCTGTACTTTCTACTCCTTACATTTATACTCCATTATCAGTACTTTCTACTCCTTACATTTACACTCCATTATCAGTACTTTCTACTCCTTACATTTACACTCCATTATCAGTACTTTCTACTCCTTACATTTACACTCCATTATCAGTACTTTCTACTCCTTACATTTACACTCCATTATCAGTACTTTCTACTCCTTACATTTACACTCCATTATCTGTACTTTCTACTCCTTACATTTACACTCCATTATCAGTACTTTCTACTCCTTACATTTACACTCCATTATCAGTACTTTCTACTCCTTACATTTACACTCCATTATCAGTACTTTCTACTCCTTACATTTACACTCCATTATCTGTACTTTCTACTCCTTACATTTACACTCCATTATCTGTACTTTCTACTCCTTACATTTACACTCCATTATCTCTACTTTCTACTCCTTACATTTACACTCCATTATCTGTACTTTCTACTCCTTATATTTACACTCCATTATCTGTACTTTCTACTCCTTACATTTACACTCCATTATCTGTACTTTCTACTCCTTACATTTACACTCCATTATCTGTACTTTCTACTCCTTACATTTACACTCCATTATCAGTACTTTTTACTCCTTACATTTACACTCCATTATCAGTACTTTCTACTCCTTACATTTACACTCCATTATCTGTGCTTTCTACTCCTTACATTTACACTCCATTATCAGTACTTTCTACTCCTTACATTTACACTCCATTATCTGTACTTTTTACTCCTTACATTTACACTCCATTATCAGTACTTTCTACTCCTTACATTTACACTCCATTATCTGTACTTTCTACTCCTTACATTTACACTCCATTATCAGTACTTTCTACTCCTTACATTTTAAACATAGTCTCGTTACTCCTATTTCATTTCAGCTTGTTTTCATTCATGTACATTTACATTCCAGTAAAAATTCTGCTCCATGAAACACATGTTAATGCTCAGTAGTAACAGATATGCTTATTTAATATATTTATATTGTACTAAACTAGATTCATGTTCAATGGGCGTATATGCGGCTGAAACAGGAAGCCTAGCGCATCGCAAATGTGTCAACATTTTAATATTTAATAACAGTTTAATATAACATTATAGTCATTACGGCTTTTAGAAGAAATCATTTTTTGGGGAGGTGGGCTAGTGCACTATAGACCCCTGTGGTGCGGTCTAAGCCTTTATCTTTAATGGCATTTTTTTCCTTACATTACTTTTACTTTTATACTTTAAGTAGTTCTGAAAGCAGTACTTTTACACTTTTATTGGAGTAAAAAGAGTTGATACTTCAACTTCTACAGAAGTATTTTTAAACCCTAGTATCTATACATCTACCTGAGTAATGAATGTGAATACTTTTGACACCTTTGTGTGTAAGTATATCATCGCTGTCTAAAGAAATACAAGTATCTCCAAAATACAGAATTAAGTCACATTATTATGACCGGCACATAGGTGGCAGCGTTCTGGTCTGGGGAATGCTTTGGAGACATTCTCTGGACCCATCCATCCATGTGGAAGACACTCTCAACCGATTTGGGTCTGAATCCATCCTTGCAGATCATGTACACCATACATGCTGATTATCTTCTCTGGGGTGGATGGGATCTTCCAGCAAGATTATGCTACACATCACACGGCTAGAAATGTCCCACATTGGTTGGAAGAGCTGACCTAGACTTCCAAGTACTACCCTGGACCCCTAATTCCCCAGACTTGAACCCAATTGAGCATCTGTAGGACCACCTGGATGTTGGCTCTATGGATCCTCCCCCACATGACCTCCAGCAGCTGTGGGATGCACTGCAGTCAGTATGGCTCCAGATACCAGTGACAACCTACCAGGACCTTATTAAGTCTCCCAGTTCGTCTAGCTGCTGTCTGTGCTGTACGAACTAAAGCAACTTCACAGCAGTGGACAGCAAGATACTGTACTTTTAATGCAAATCTATGGAGATTCATGTTTTTCTTTGGATAGTTATGGTATACATTCGAGGAAAGGCTGGAGGTTCTATCTGCATGGCTGATTATAGATTTCAGTTGATCTACATAAGTTTGAGCAATTCACAATGTTCGGATTTTCCATCAACCTTTTAAAACCAGGCCTACATTTGCATCTCAGTCTCAAAGGTTGTCTTTCTCTAACAATCCCAGCAGACACAGTGGCTAGACGGATGCAAAAGCCAAAGAACGTGTGCTGAAAGAATGTTTATCACTAGAACAACGCTGTTTAATCAGAAGTACATACGTGATATGGTGCTACACAAAATATGCTCTAATGAGGCCGCGATATGCACACTCTATTATCACCTCCACAGAGTTTAGCTTGTTTTGATTTTCCACCATAGCTGAGAGGAGTCCTGAGGCGATAGGTGCAGAGGAAGGTCCTTAAGCTTTAGGTGCAGAGGAAGTTCCCTACGCTTTAGGTGTAGAGGAAGGTCCCAAGGCTTTAGGTGCAGAGGGGAGGGTCCTAAAGCTTTAAGAGCAGAGGAAGATCCCAAGGCTTTATGTGTAGAGGAACATCCCAAGGCTTTAGGTGTAGAGGGAGGTCCTAAGGCTTTAGGCTTTAGGTTCAGAGGAACATCCCAAGGCTTTAGGTGTAGAGGGAGGTCCTAAGGCTTTAGGTGTAGAGGAACATTCCAAGGCTTTAGGAGTAGAGGGAGGTTCTAAGGTTTTAGGTGTAGAGGAACATACCAAGCCTTTAGGTGCAGAGGAACATCCAACAGCTTTAGGTGCAGAGGAACATCCCAAGGCTTTAGGTGCAGAGGAAGGTCCTGAGGCTTTAAGTGCAGAGGAAGGTCCTGAGGCTTTAAGTGCAGAGGAAGGTCCTGAGGCTTTAGGTGTAGAGGAAGGTCCTAAGGCTTTAGGTGCAGAGAAGGTCCTAAAGCTTTAGGTGCAGAGGAACATCCCAAGGCTTTAGGTGCAGAGGAACATCAAGGTTTTAGGTGCAGAGGGACCTCCCAAGGCTTTAGGTGTAGAGGAACATCCCAAGGCTTTAGGTGCAGAGGAACATCCCAATGCTTCAGGTGCAGAGGAAGGTCCTAAGGCTTTAGGTGCAGAGGAAGGTCCTAAGGCTTTAGGTGCAGAGGAACATCCCAAGGCTTAAGGTGCAGAGGAACATCCCAAGGCTTTAGGTGCAGAAAAGGTCCTAAAGCTTTAGGTGCAGAGGAACATCCCAAGGCTTTAGGTGCAGAGGAACATCCCAAGGCTTTAGGTGCAGAGGAACATCAAGGTTCCACTGCAGCAGTGAGTAAAATCACTTTGTTCTGAATGACTGAGCGGTGAAAAAGCTGATTGGTGTTTACAAATATTCCCAAACATTTAAAACACCAATGAAATAAGTCAATGTAGGCAGCTTTGTGTAAATATAGTCAGCATTGTCCAGTTGTTCTGTGTGTTTGGTAACGGCCATGTGTTGGTGATGTGGTCCCCAGTTATCAAATGTGTAATTTATAAAATGTGCGGAAAATGCTTTTATGTGTACTTCAAGGCAGCAAACCTACTTTATAGATCAGTAATAAGGAGTTAACAATAAGACAATACAATCGTAATAAGTAATCCATTCATCCATCCATTATCATTATCTTTATCCCGCAAGTTGGGGTCATGGGGGGCTGGAGCCAATCCCAGCGAAGGCGGGGTACATCATAGACAGGTCGCCAGGCCATTGCATGGACAACACGCACACACTCACACCTACGGGCAGTTTAGAGTGATCGGTCAACCTAACATGCATGTGTTTAGACTGTGGGAGGAAACCGGAGTACTCAAACCCACTCAAGCACAGAGAGAACATACACACTCCACACAGAACGACCAGGACCGGGAATCCAACCCAGATCATCTTACTGTGAGGAGACAGTGCTGACCACTACACCACCATACTGACCACTACACCACCATACTGACCACTACACCACCATACTAACCACTACACCACCATACAAACCACTACACCACTATACTAAACACTATACCACCATACGAACCACTACATCACCATACTAACCACTACACCACCGTACTAACCACTACACCACCATACTAACCACTACACCACTATACTAAACACTATACCACCCTACTAACCACTACACCACCCTACTAACCACTACACCACCGTACTAACCACTACACCACCGTACTAACCACTACACCACTATACTAAACACTATACCACCATACTAACCACTACACCACTATACTAAACACTATACCACCATACTAACCACTACACCACCATACTAACCACTAAACCACCGTACTAACCACTACACCACCGTACTAACCACTACACCACCGTACTAACCACTACACCACCGTACTAACCACTACACCACCATACTGACCACTACACCACCATACTAACCACTACACCACCATACTGACCACTACACCACCATACTAACCACTACACCACCATACTGACCACTACACCACCATACTAACCACTACACCACCATACTAACCACTACACCACTATACTAAACACTATACCACCATACTAACCACTACACCACCATACTAACCACTACACCACCGTACTAACCACTACACCACCGTACTGACCACTACACCATCGTACTAACCACTACACCACCGTACTAACCACTACACCACCGTACTGACCACTACACCACCATACTAACCACTACACCACCATACTAACCACTACACCACAGTACTAACCACTACACCACCATACTAACCACTACACCACCGTGGCATCGGTAATAGGTTATATTTACTTACAAACTAAAGGCCAATATTTAATGGTTAACAACTGATACCAGGTCAGTGATAAAATGCTAAAAGTAAATATACCAAGTTGTATAGTTATATATAATATAATATATAATATATACTCTGTAGATTCTAGCCAGTAAAGTACACTGTACTGCAGTAGCATTTGCTTGGCATCAGTAAAACCATGTCAACCAAAGGTCAGCTCGAGTTCAGAAACCCCCCACAGGCGAAGAGCGATCAGCAGTTTGAGTGATAAGCAGTGAAAAGTCACTGCCGGTGTGAACGCTGGGTAACACCACATCATGACTGAGTGTCTGTGTGACTGGTTTCTGTAGTAACTCTCATGTTACAAAAGCCTACAAGGCCATAAAAGAACTGAGGAGATATATTAATTATGCAGAAATTATGTTATAACATGATACAGAATGTAAACAAAACTAGGATAATGATGGGCTAACTTTTCAGTATTAATTATAATTTTATTGCGTTTTATTAACAGGTAATTAGAGTTTATTCAATATAGTTTTCCATTTTATTAAAGATATGTTTCTGCAACAATTACTAACATTGTTTTGTAACAACAAAAAATATGCATGTCATTTTTTAGGCTACTACAACTTGTTACCTTAATATTAACATATTATTATTATTCAATTATTACTGATCTATAAAGTGATGTCTATTTGCAAGTTATCTGCAGTGCTAGTATTATTATGCAGATCAGAACAACTGTTTTTCAGTGGAAGACAATTGAAAGAAACCTTAATCCTGTAATAGTGATATACAGGTCATCAGACGTAAGGACAGTAAGGTAAATCTATACATAACCACACATTGTCCACCTTCTCTATTCATGTGGAAACGCTGGACACATTACAATCAAGTCAATTCATTCCATCCATGTGCTCAACTGCTCAACAATGTACACATGATTTGGATTATCAGAGGCTGTTTATCATTTGATTCTATTGTTTAGTTTTGTATTATTTTAGCTCATAAAAAGCCGCTGTAGAACATCATCACATGCTTCTGCGTCTGAACGAGCTACTGAACAGCTTTATGTAGAAAAAGCAAAGCCAAACATCTAAACATACCTCAGAGCTCAGATAGTGCTCCTGAGTTTGGCAACAATTATCAGAAAAGCTGACCTTCATTGCTCCGTACACATTTGAACTGCTGAACAGAAACGCTGCAATTAATATATATATACACTACTGCTCAAAAGTTTAGGATCACTTTAGAATTTCATTTCATGCAATTTTCATGCAATTCACAAACAATATCATCCATTTCTCAATTAATATAAGTGTATCAGATGATTTTTAAAGAATAAAAATGTTTGTATTAAAGTCTATTTTTGTATAGAGGCTTATTTTACATATAGTCTATTATCAGCAATTCTCAGTCCTCTGTCTAAATCTCCTGGTACGACCACCAATCCAAGTTAAGGATGTTATTGGACTAATTGGTTGTTAGGACACTCTTGTTCAATTGTGATGCACAGCTGAAAAACATTCTACTAATAAGTGAGTATAAAAGGGAACAACATTCTAGGTTAGTTTAGTATCTGAAGATCAGCAGTTGATGGCTTGCTGACCGACTCACAATGACCAGAAAGAAACAACTTTCTTTAGAGACCCGTCAGTCCATTGTTGTGTTAAGATAAGAAGGCTACTACTACTTTTGAGTGGTAGTGTGTGTGTGTGTGTGTGTGTGTGTGTGTGTGTGTGTGTGTATATATATATATATATATATATATATATATATATATATATATATATATATATATATATATATATATCACAGCGGCTGACGGCCGGAAAGTTAATGTACAGCAGAGCTCTGAGTCTGGCACTGCGCACTCAGGACACTGGAGTGAAGTAACTGAGAATCAATGGAGGAGATTAGAGCTACGAGTTCGAGTCTTTATACCTGAACACTGAATATGAGCTTCACTGAGAACAAAACACTGAACTGCAGCAGCAGCAGAGATTACAGTCAATATTACAGTCAGTCGCTCTCTCTCTTTATTCTCTCTCTCTCTTTATTCTCTCTTTATTCTCTCTCTCTCTTTATTCTCTCTCTCTCTCTCTTTACTCTCTCTTTATTCTCTCTCTCTCTTTATTCTCTCTCTCTTTCTCTCTCACACTAGTTCTCTTTCTCTTTTTCTTTCTCTATTCTCTCTCTTTTTCTCTCTCTATCTTTCTCTCACTCTAGTTCTCTTTCTCTCTCTTTCTGTCTCTCTCTATCTTTCTCTCTATCTTTATCTCTCTCTTTCTCGCTCTCTCTATCTTTATCTGTCACTCTCGCTCTCTCTATCTTTATCTATCTCTATTGTCTCTATTTGTCTTTCTCTCTCTTTATTCTCTCTATTTTCTCTTTTGCTCTCTCTATCTTTCTCTCTTTATTTTCTCTCTCTGTATTTATCTTTATCTTTCTATCTTTCTTTCCCTCTCTTTCTCTCAATCTCTTTTTCTTCTCTCTCCCTCTCTTTCTTTCTCTGTATCTCTCTCCTTCGTTCTCTCTCTCTTTCACACACACTTTTAAAAATGCTGCTTTGTTAAAGGTGATGGAACTATCTGCATGTCTTACTGGTTGTTTGCTCGGTGAACTGGTTCTTCAGATGGATGGAACGTGTGTTATATACGGTTCCATACAGACTGAACTGGTAGTACGTCAGGGGTTCGTTGGAAAGGGAACTGGTTCTAATACAGCACCAAAACATTAAAAAACACTAAAACATTAAAAAAGCTGCTGCTATTGTTACAATATCAAAACATAGAATGACCATCTTAGTGCTACAAGAAACCCAACAGCGCGCACGCCCATCAACCTCGAGAACCTTCTCACCCCACAGAGAACGGTGTCTTTTTCTTTTACACTCTGTCCCTCCATCACTCTCTAACGTTCTCTCTCTCGCTCTCTCTTCTCACTTTCTCTGTCTCTCTCTCTTACTTTCTCTTGATTCCATCTTTTACTTTTTCTCTCTCTCTTATTTTACCCTCTCCCGTACTCACCCTCTGTACTTCTTTCTATTCTTCTTCTTTTCTTTCTTGCCGTCTCTCACATTCTTTTTTTCGCTTGCCTTCTTTGTTCTTTCCTACTTTCTGTCCTCCTTCTCTCCTGGTCTGTTATTCCCTCTCAGAAGCAGGCACACCTCTTCATTCTCTCTGTCCTTTCTCACTTTCTCTTTTTTTTTCTTTTACTTTTTTACTTTCACTTTAAATTTTTTGTTTCCACTCACTCTGTCTCTCTTTTTGTTCACTCTCTCTCACTCATTTTTTACCTTCTCTCTCTCCATCTTCATCTCTTTATCTATCTCTCATCTCCATCCTTTCTTTCCTTTAGATGCTGCTTCATTCATATCTCTTTTTTCTTTCTTCCTTGCTATCTCTCTCCATCCCTCCTTTCACTGACTCTCTCTCGCTCGCTCTCTCTTTTTCCCGCTATCCAGAACTGGACAGTGTGGACGGTCACTCTCGTATTATTAACACCAATTTAACTGTGTTATTCAAGCAGCACTGATCAACGCTCATCTTGGTATTCGGTGGTCTCTCATATCTGGACCACCTATATGAAGTGTATACCAGTCTGAGAGGTTTAAAGGGAGCCTGGTGTTAAACATTAACCTGTTTTATTGGTTCTCCCACCGCGTCGCTTTCCAACAAACAACCTCACAAATCCTGTCCCAGTGAACAGCCCAGGCTTTAAACAGAGTCTTCACAGCAGAGTCTCCCACACGGAACACGCCGGTGAGCACCGCGGCTATCTCAGTCCGCCCACAGGCCCCCGAGCCGGGATCGTTATGTAAAAACTCGGCACAATTCTTCCCCAAAAAACTTTTGATTAAATCTGCCCGCGTGTTCCTGAAGCCCAGCGTGAAGTAAAAGCTCACACATCTCATTGATTCTCTCCTGAAGAAAGTCTTTATGTGACCGGCCGGCTTGCTGTGCAGTTCTCTACCTACAGTATAGTTCTAGACTGTCATCCCCCATTAAACCAGGCCTCATATCACTGCTCACAACACCAGGTTTCCAGCTTTCCTTACGCTTCCTGAATATTTTGCCGCCTGGAAACTGTCGCTCCAAGAAGTTGTGAGAACGATTGGGATGAGAACTTGTTTAGAACCATCTCTAAAGTGCCTGTTACAAATGTCAAGGCACGCTGGAGGTTGTGGGTGAATCTCTGGTGTTGGTGCACTTTGATTGGCCAGCTGTCAGAATTGGACTGATAGAAATAGAACTGGATTATAGCCCTAATGATAAAAACATCTGTCTGAATTGGAACTTCACTGCTGATCAGTGGCCCAGTGGCTCACACTACACCAACTTCCATAGTCATGCTGCATCTACTTCTGAGGTTACACTATACCAGTGCTTGAAGTGGGCTGCTCATGGCTGGATTACTGACCAGGCCAGTGGGGCCAGTGCTCAAAACATTTTTTGATGCCTATCAACATTTATGATACAATATATTTTTATTTTCGAGGGCCCTCCATTTTAAGGATCCTCTGACTTTTAGGGACTTTGACTCCAGGGCCTCTTGGGGGCCCTAACCCTAGCCTTCGACTTCTCGCAATTACGAGTCCTAGAAAAGAGGGGGGCATAATTTTAGAGAGCCCTGGTTATGAGAGGGGGGTCCTACAGAAGAGCAGGGCATACCATTAGAGGGCCCTTGATCACGAGGGGTGCGGGTTTGGGGGGGGTTGTTTGCGCGTATCCCAGGGTTGCCCAGGGGGCCAGACTATCCTTAATCCGGCCCTTCTTACAAGCTACCAGTGGCCGACCCTTCTTACGAGCTACCAGTGTTGTATTCAATTCAGTTCCCACTAATATTCATATTCAAAAAAATACTGTAGGTCCAGATATATTTGTAATTTATCTGGCAATCCAATGGACGAGTCTAGATTTGGTGGTTGCCAGGAGAACGGTACTTGTCTGACGGCATTGTGCTGAGTGTAAAGTTTGGTGGAGGGGGTATTATGGTATGGGGTTGTTTTTCAGAAGTTGGGCTCGGCCCCTTCCTGTTCCAGCATGACTGCACATCAGTGCACAAAGCAGCGCCATAAAGACATGGAGGAGCGAGTTTGGTGTGGAAGAACTTGACTGGCCTGACCTTAACCTGATGGAACACCTTTGAGATGAATTAGAGTGGAGACTGTGAGCCAGGCCTTCTCGTCCAACATCGGTGTCTGACCCCACCAATGCGCTTCTGGGAGAACGGTTAAACATTCCCATGAACACACTCCTAAACCGTGTGGAGAGCCTTCCCAGAAGAGCTGAAGCTGTTATAGCTGCAAAGGTTGGGCCGACATCATATTAAACCCTATGGATTCAGAATGGGACGTCACTCAAGTTCATATGCGTGTGAAGGTAGACGAGCGAATACTTTTGGAAATGTATTGTATTACACGGAATGTATGTTGTTTTTAGTGTTGAGCATGTTAAATAAATAAATGGGCACGACTGCTTTCTGATTACGATCATCTAAACTCATAATAATCTATTTTAAGTTTGAATAACTTAAGACATCATATTTATGACCACACAGTGAAATCCTTAGCTTGTTTACGTCTGAATGCTGCAGACAGCTTTAAAAGAGACAATAACTAGTAAAAAAATGCAACACACAACCACAATATACACATAATATATGTGGCATTACCCAGATATAGCCATATTATTATTATTATTATTATTATTATACAGTTATATCAACTAGTATCTTTTAATCTGTTCTTTTCTTTCACTGCTCTGTATCCATTTACATGTTTTTTACCCCACATTTCATTAATTACACCATAATTAGTAATGGTGTACAGACATATCGATACACTTGGGTATCGCAATATTAAGTTTTGTGATTCTGTATCGATTCTTACAAACACAATATTGATTTTTAATTCACAGTTGAATGTAAAATCTGTTGGAAGTAGTAGTTGGCTGTGTTGTGTCTAGATAGCAGTGCCTTAATCCATCTGAAGTAATTATATATATATATATATATATATATATATATATATATATATATATATATATATATATATATATATATATATATATATATATATATAAAATACTAGGATGATTAAGCCCAACATCATTAGCCAGGTTGTGTAGTTTATACTAGCTGCTTAAAATTCATGGTAAGTTATTGCTATGTGTATAAAACTGTGTGAACTATAACTTCAGACTACAATGTTTGTAAGCTACAAATACATAAAGTATAGAACTTATATGATTCTTCACACTCGCACCATCCAATAAAAGCTTCTCTGGGGAACTAAAAGTGCTTCACTCCAAGAATCCCTCTACAGCACCCTGAGTTTTCGGGAGAGATTTCTTACTGTCATCTCAGTGGGAGTAGAGAGTAGATCTCTCGCGGCCTGGGGGAGAGAGGAGGCGTGATAATATCCCTCCAGACGGCGACCCGGGGGGGCGCTTTAGCACAGCAGGACATAGTCTGTAGGGGTCCTGTGTTATTCTATCTCCCATTCTGCTCGTAATTGCTCTGCGAACGTCCCTGTTTGGGCACAAACAGCTCAATCAGGTGTGATTACAGGCCCACACTGCCGGAACGCCATCAGAAGCCCAGAGGAAACCAGCTTCTATTGACAGAGAGAGGGGCCGCCTCGTCTACTACCCTAAAGGCAGTACGGGCAAAAAGAGGAGGGGGTGATTATTAAAGGAGAGAGAGCGGGAGAGAGAGAGAGAGAGAACACCCCCAGTTCTCTAATGTAATTGCTCACTAATGGATGACTTAGTAGACCCCTTCACAGACGAGCAGGCTGTATGGACTGGACTCACTGGCCAACTCTAATCTTCAATAGAACAGCTCATCAGTCAAGCAATGTACTGATCAGTCAATAATCCAATCAAACACTGGAGAAATCAGTGACCTGCCATGGCTGATCAATCACATCGATTGGCCAATCCTCCAGAGAGTTGCCATGTCTCCCTGCCAAATTGTTCCAAGATGATGGAAAGGGTTTTTAAATTGCCTCATCAAGCTGTGTGTGGTTTTAGTACGTATTCAGGGCTATGTAAACAGGGCAGACCTCCAGAATTCTCCGGACTCTTTTATTTTTAAGCATGGCATGTAAACAATCTCTTTTTTTATTTTATTTGTGAGATTAACATTAACATATGTGACGAGTCAGACCCTGCATATCTTATATATATATATATATATATATATATATATATATATATATATATATATATATATATATATATATATATATATATATATATATATATATATGTATAAATCATCGCTGTCAAATGAAAAAAAAAATCTATTATAAATATTTACAGGAGAGACCAAAAACTTACTTTACTTTTAATAGAAGTCAATGGAACTAGAATTTTTTTCCGAGCTATTTTGGAGCACTTCTATTGGTCCATTCATCATACGAAATTTTCACACAATGTAAACGACCATTTAATTTGATTTTATACCTGTATTACCTATATGTACTACACATATGTAAGTTCACAACCCTATGGGACATGTGGCGGCACATCCAGGCCACCAGCTTTAGACAATGTTTACATCAACCATTAGAATAGACAACAAAAAAATGTGGTCTCGGTGGTTTCGAGCATGGCAGGACTGCTGGTTCCAGACAGGCCGGTTTGAGTATTTCTATAACTGCTGATCTCCTGGGATTTTCACACACAGCAGTCTCTCGAGCTCCTCAGAACGGAGCAATAAAGAAGAAACATCCAGTGAGCAGCAGTTCTGCTGACAGAAACGTCTTGTTGATAAAAGAGGTCAGCGGGTTCGAGCTGACAGAAGAGCTACAGTAACTCTGTGTATCTACAGATAGCCACATCCAACTTTGAGGCGCATGGGCTACAAAGCAGAAGACCACGTGGGGTTACGTCTAGGACAGAAAGCTAAGGCTGCAGTGGACACAAGCTCACCGGACAGAAATATGTAGGCTTGTCTGATTGATCTGGATTTCTGCTGAGGAACACAGATGGTAGGGTTAGGATTCGGCAACAAAAGGATGAATCCAAGAACACAACCTGTCTTGTTTGAGCAGTCCAGGCTGGTGGAGGGGGTGTAATGGGGCGAAGAGGGTTTTCACTTTGGGCTGCTCTGGATCATGACACAAACCAGGACATAACAATTATCTTAGTGTTCTTCGTTGGTCTTCTCAGTTGCCAGATCTAAATCCAATAGAATTCCAGAACATGGGCAAGTATCTTTTCCAACATCTTGTGAAATCCTTGTTATTGAAGATATTTAGTGCAGGTGCTCACCTACAGTACTGAGGCACCTAAGCTGATTGTTTAAAAGTCTTTATCTGATTAATAAGTGTATTTTCACCAGTAAAAACAACATATATGATTAGAACAGATGTAAATAATCATACATACAATACAAAGTAACATGAATATCTTAGAAGTAGATCATATCTTGAGCTCCAGTTTGAAGAACAAAGTGTAGTTCCAGATTTCTCCTGGACGCCCCAGACATTGTATGAATGTATTCAGTTCCTTCAGCAGCAAATCTTGATTTAACTTAATGAAGTACTGAGCAGTCAAAGCAGGTATTAGATGAGAACTGTAAATAATACTGGGTTGTTTATAGAAGGAGAAGGGGAAAGGGTTAAATAAACACAATGATGTATGTAAAAGCACTACTTACTGTATTAAGCAATAATTCGATTTAATCAATAAGTGTTTTGATAATGCATATATATATATATATATATATATATATATATATATATATATATATATATATATATATATATATATTTGGACTACCTGTATGAGCCATTCGCCATAAACCACTGACACAACATAATGGGCAGCTGTTGTTTTTGGTCAGCATGATATATAATATTTAAGAGCTATATGTGTGCACGGCCCACAGATTATTTGGACAGCACAAAGTTATGCCAAACCATGAACTCAATTTACAGCCACCATGCAAGAGAATACATTAAAGCAGCACAGGTCAGGTAAGCATGGTTTCCAATGGTTTTAGACAGGTAGAGCTGTTTTACTGCCTCTTTAACTTCTGCCTCTCTTCCCTCTCAGGCTATTTTGGCAGCAGAGCGTCTGAAATATATGCAAGTGTGTGCCAGCAAATTACAACTGCAAAGTACGAGCGCCTCGCATTTGCCTGAATTAGACCCTGCTGTTCGCAGCTGCTCAGGGAGGGCAGGCTTAAAAATAAATAATTTTTTTTTTTTTTTAAAAGAGAAAGAAGATGTGCTTTAGTGAGTGAAGCTGAACAACAAACGACAGCCTCTGCCTTCAAGTGGAACAATGGTATCGTTAGATAACAGGCTGTTCTCTTTTCAGGAGCGACCCCTGGGTTAATGAACATAACTGCATCTCTTCATGCCTCATTAGATCTTTACATCTTCCCACAGCGCTAATGCTATTGACAGCAGCGCCAGGCACACAGTGCTACACTGAGCAAGCCAACTGCAGCAGCAGCAGCAGCTCCGAAATGCCTGGAAAGAGTTAGCACTGCTCTACAAACTCAGCAGAACAGGCCACGCTAGCTCGATAGGCCCTACTCCACCACAGAGTCTTTTCCAGCCTTTTCAGGAACTCAGATCTTTTCCTGAAAAGCCGAAGTTTTCCAGGAACTCAGAAGCGTTTCGCCTCCAGGGCCGGTTTGACCTTTTTTAATTTCCAGAGTACCTGCTTCTCTGTGGTAACCACTAGTGGTAGCTAACTGATCAACCAGAAGCATCACTGATAATGACCATTTGCTCTGTTTATAAAACACTATTAATGGATCATTATTATCAGGCCAGTAAGCGGTCAAGACCTGCCGGCATGTCCAGGCGTCTACTCTTCTCTCCTACATCTTCAAAGGAACTGCTACATGTTTTGGAAGCATGTCTTCTCGTCCCCTACAGAGTTACAATCAGTGAGATAATCCAGTGTGGAGTGTCTTAAAGAGTGGACAGTGAGTGGACACAGTGTTTAAAATTCCAGCAGCACTGCTGTGTCTGGTCCACTCACACCAGCACAATGTCAGTGTCACTGCAGTGCTGAGAAAGATCCACCAAGCAAATAACAAATACTACCTGCTCTGTGGTGGTCCTGTGGGGGTCCTGATCACTGAAAAACAGTATAACATTAAAAGCATTTGGTCAATGGAGCTGATGGTCAGTCAGTGTGTGTATATATGTATATCTTCCCAAACACACTGGTGGAAGACCAACTCTCTCAGTAGATCTATAGTTCTAGTCCTGGTCCTAAACTGGTTTTAGCTTTTTACATGGTTCTTGTGGTTTCTCAAATAGAGAGAAGAACCATTATGGGACTGAAGTGAGAAACCAAGTTTGAGACTTTGAACTCCTCTTGCCTGTGCAGGTGAAAGTCTCATTATCTAACACCCTGTAGGTATTCTGTAGAACCAGAAGCTCTCAGTCCAGAAGACTCCACTGACTGAGCATCATGCTGGTGTTTTTCTCTAATCTAATACACATGATCCGACTCATGAGGCTTGACATTCATCTTCTGTGTTGAATCAGGTGTGCTAAGAGCAGGTAAACACCAACTCACGTCCCCAAAGAGTGAAATTCACAACCAGCAGAGGCAAACCTTGACTACCACAGCTAGACCTGATCCTGTTCAGGCTGTAGATGAGTAGTAAAAAGATGCAAATGTCCGCCGGCACCCCTCTGAGATCTCTAACAGCACTAATGGCCTTTCATTAAAGAGCCCAGGTCCTACGTTTTTCTTGTGCTGAGGTCCAAACTGGTCATAATTCATTGGTGTGTAACGATTTTCTAACCACTTTTTATCTCTTAGATTTAAACAGGCTGGTTTTGTTGCTGTGACTTTTAGTTATTGTTTAGATTGTGTTAAAAAAAACATTCCTGATGAATGGACTGATGAAAACCTTCCAAAATAATCTGGTTCCACTGGCTTACATTGAAAATGAAGGAATCTTTCAGTCTTTCCTGTCAAGCTGCCATTTCTGAGATACTTGTTTCTCATTGTCATATGTAAATGAGCTCTCCTCTGATAGGATATCCTGTATTGTTCTTCATTCAGAGAGTAGTTGGGGCTGAAACTCTGCTTATATCTTCAGACTTGGCTGTTGTAGGCTGAATATGTGGATGAAGGTGTGAGGTTTAAAGAACTGGCAGTTGTTCTGTGTGTGTTAAAGCAAGTGTTTTACGTAGAAGGCTGTAAATCACAAACAGCCTCGGCAAACTGCAATTTCCACCGTGTCAATACACAACAAATCTGTTTGTGTTCAGTGAGGCTTAATTACAGTTTCTCTTTCCCTCTTTTATGTCTACAGCATCCCAGTTTAACAAAGCACTGAGCAGAATGACTGATCCAATAGAACAAAAGCTTTTTTTATTGTCTGGCTGTTTAAAATGCAACACAGAACGTGCATATGCAGAAACACAACATCATAAATCTCCAGAATTCACCAGCATCAATCCTCATCGTCATCATCATCATCATCATCATCATCATTATTATCACCCTATCACCATTATCACCAACATCACCATCATCATAATCAATATCATCACCATTACCATCATCACCATCCTCACCACCATATCATTACCATAAGATCAATATCATCATCAATATGAATTTTAGCTTTGTCAGCATCATCAACATTATCATCAACATCACCAACATCATGTTATCACATAATCAAAAATCATTATTATGACCATTATTAACATTATCACCACTACCAGAATCATCATCACCATCAACAATATAATCACCAGCAACAACATCACCAACATCATGTTATCACATCATCAAAAATCATTATCATCACCATTATTAACATTATCACCACCAGAATCGTCATCATCATTATTAACATTATTACCACCAGAATCATCATCACCATCAACAATATAATCACCAGCAACAATATCACCATTATTACCAACATAACGAATACCATCATCATTGTCACCATCAACATCACCATTATCACCTCCATGCTGTTACCATTAGATCAACATCATTATCATCATCAATATGAATTTCAGCATCAACAACATCAGCATTATGTTATCACATCATCCAAAATAATTTTTATTACCATTATTAACATTATCATCACCACCAGAACCATCATCACCATCAACAATATAATCACCATCAACAATATCACCATTATTACCAACATAAACATTACCATCATAATGATCATCGCCATGATAAAAAAATCAATATCATCATCATTACTATCTTCGTCACAATGTCAATGTCATCATTGACATCAAAACCATCATCACTATCATCAACATAATGATGTTGTCATCACCACCACCATCATCAGAATGGTCATGGCCGTCACAGGTAACATTATTATCACATTCATCCATCACTGATATCATCATCACCATCATAATAATCAATATCATCACCATTACCATCATCATCGTCACCATCAACATCACTATTATCACCACCAAGTCATTACCATTAGATCAACATCAACATCACCATTATCATTATGAATTTCAACATTGTCACCATCATCAGCAGCGTTATCATCAACATCACCATCATCATCATGTTATCACCATCACCAACAAAATCATTATCATCACCATTATTAACATTTTCATCACCACCAGAATCATCACCATCAACAATATGGTTATCACCATCACATTCCCATTACTACCAATCATCACCATCATTATCCTGCCATCGTCGCCATGATCATGATAAAAATCATCATCATTACGATCTTCATCACAATGTCAATTTCATCATTGCCATCAACACCATCATTAACATTATCACCATTACCACCACCAGAATGGTCATCATCACAGGTACCATTATCATCACCTTCACCATCAATGATATCATCATTACCACAGCCATTATCATCAACACCATCACCGACATCACCATAGTCAGAAACATTATCATTACCATCATCAGAATTATCATTCTCATCACCATCAGTAATATCTTTACTGTAATCATCAGCATCATCACCATCATTCAGGTAATATTTATTACAAACACTGCATCTCTCTCCTTCTGTTTCTACTCACTCTGTATATTCTCTCGTCTCTCTTTTATATTCTCTCTTTTCTGGTTTCATCATTATTGCTCAGTCTTTCTCCTTCTTTTACTTCCTACCCTCGTTCTCTCGCCCTGAGTCTCTCTCACTCTCCCCTCACTGCCTCCTTCACAGTCTCCTTTACTTCTCCCAAATGTAATTCGACCTGCTCCCAGTGGCTAAATTAGATCAGCACCCAATAGCCATTAGCTCCTTCATTTAAAGAGATCTATGCAGTCATAAGGGCTGTTTGGAGTTAATTACGCTGCCTGTCTGCGTGTAACCTGTGGCCACGGGCCACTCAGATGGGGAGATTATTGAGTTTTATCGCACTTTTAATGGATCCCTCCCCTCCCCCGTCCCTCCTCACCTCCTCACCTCCATTCAGCTCACAAGGGGCTGTAAACCCCCCACATAAAGCTTTTACACTGTAACACCAGACCCTGCCCCGCTCTGATAAGGAGCTGTGACAAAACACATTGATTTGGGCCATAAGGATTAAAGGAAACGAAGAGAGAGACGCCAGCATCTATACATCTAGCCATCAAAAGTCTCGTGAAGCTTGAGAATGATGAACACTGCGAGAGGTTAAACACGTCGTAGAGATACAACAGCGAGCTTGACCTCGGGAGTGACCCTACTGAAGGTCGACACGATGATAGATGTGCTGAATCTGGCAGATAAGGAGGAGCCATTAAGGGTAACCTTCATTCCTGATGACTGAATTAAAAACAGAACATTTAAACTGATCCCTGAATATAACTCATCCTGCTGGAAGACCTCTATCCTTAAAGCGATAGTTCAATGAAAATGATTTAAAAATATATATATGTAAAAAAACAAAACAACAACAACATTGATTTTATTAGCATCATCACCATCATCATCAATGTTAATCAGCATCATCAAGAATTATCACCACCATCACAGTCATCGTTATAATTATTATTTATCATCCCTATCAACAATATCATTACCACCACCTTTATCAACACCATCATCAGTATTATCATTACCATCATTATTATCATCACAATCATCAGAATTATCACCACCACCATCACCATTATAATTCTAATTTATCATCAACAATATCATTACCATCACCTTTAACAACACCATCCCCATCATTACCAACATTATCATTACCAACATCACAATTATCAGAATTATCACCACCATCATTACCATCACCATCATCAGACTTATCACCACCATCATTATCATCAATATTGTCATGACCAACATCACTATTATCATTACCATCATCAGAATTATCACCACCATCATCACCATTATAATTATAATTTATCATCCCTATCAGCAATATCATTGCCATCACCTTTATTAACACCATCACCATCATTGCCAACACTGTCATTACCAACATCACCATTATCATTACCACCACCATCATTATCATCAATATTATCATTACTAACATCACCATTATCACCACCATTATCAACATTATCATTACCATCACCATAATCAGAATTATCACCACCATCAATATTATCATTATCAACATCCTCATTATTATTACTACCACCATCATAACCAGAATTATCAACATCACTATCCACAACATTATCATTACCAACATCACCATTATCATCACTATCATCAACATTATCATTACCATCACCGTCATTAGAATTACCACCACCATCATCATCAATAATCACTACCAACATCACCATTATCATCACCATCATCAGAATTATCACCACCATCAATATTATCATTATCAACATTCTCATTATTATTACTACCACCATCATAACCAGAATTATAAACATCACTATCAACAACGTTATCATTACCAACATCACCATTATCATCACTATCATCAACATTATCATTACCATCACCGTCATTAGAATTACCACCACCATCATCATCAATAATCACTACCAACATCACCATTATCATCACCATCATTAGAATTACCACCACCATCATCATCATCATCAATATTATCCCTACCAACATTATCATTACCATCACCATCATCATAATTATCACCACCACCATCGTTATCATTACCATTACCATCATTAGAATTATCACCACCATCATCCTCAATATTATCATTATTAACATCCTCATTATTATTACCACCACCACCAAAACCAGAATTATCAACATCATTATCAACAACATTATCATCAATATTATCATTACCAACATCACCATTATCATCACCATCATCAGAATGATCACCACCATCATTATTATCATCACTATTATTATTACCACCACCATCATCAGAATTATCACCAGCACTATCATGTTGTGCTCACCATAATATAGCCTGTTTTAATTTTCCTGACTTCTAACAAATAACTGTGATAATCTACAGGAATTCTCTTAAAGTGTCCTAATCAACATCTGCTTAATGTAGCGGAGAGGAAAGCTGGAAATAGAGCTCGTGATGAAACGTTGCTGCCTGCAGTGGCAGAATTGTTCCCCACTGCTCCATTAAAGAACAGAATATGTGTTCCACTATCCACTATCATAATATAAACACAGCCTAGTCTGCTGTCCACTGTTATTAGTTTACGGTGTGCACACCAGTACCCGCACTCAGGGGCGACACAGAGAAACTCCAAACTGTTACATTTCTCCCAGTTCCACATATCTCCTTTTACAGTCTTTCAGATAAGGAGCTAAACGCTAACCATCTATTATCTCAGCTGGAGCCAGTTAGCACCTTTTTATTTTTTAAGGCCTCCTAGTGGACACCACACCAAATGACTCGTAAAGGCTCATGGGAAATTAATGCTCTTATCAACAGTAATATGGAAAGTGGTTTATTGTACAGTGTCTGTGTAACCACCTTAAACTTTACAAATAAGAGTCCTTGGATAAGACTACTAACACTACCTTCACCTACCTGTGTACAGGTAAACCGCAACACTAACTCCACCTACCTGTGTACAGGTAAACTGTAACAATACCTTCACCTACCTGTGTACAGGTAAACTGTAACACTACCTTCACCTACCTGTGCACAGGTAAACTGTAACAATACCTTCACCTACCTGTGTACAGGTAAACTGTAACACTAACTCCACCTACCTGTGTACAGGTAAACTGTAACACTACATTCACCTACCTGTGTACAGGTAAACTGTAACACTAACTCCACCTACCTGTGTACAGGTAAACTGTAACACTACATTCACCTACCTGTGTACAGGTAAACTGTAACACTACATTCACCTACCTGTGTACAGATAAACTGTAACACTACCTTCACCTACCTGTGTACAGGTAAACTGTAACACTACCTTCACCTACCTGTGTACAGGTAAACTGTAACACTACCTTCACCTACCTGTGTACAGGTAAACTGTAGCACTACCTTCACCTACCTGTGTACAGGTAAATTGCCACAATACCTTCACCTACCTGTGTACAGGTAAATTGCCACAATACCTTCACCTACCTGTGTACAGGAAAACTGTAACACTACATTCACCTACCTGTGTACAGGTAAACTGTAACACTACATT
>CM038711.1:42002969-42115469 GCA_021613375.1 Megaleporinus macrocephalus | reverse complement strand
AAATTACCTCACATACACGTACAGATACATAAATATAGAAATATAGAATAAGAATATAACAAAACAACTAAAATCTGATGTGCAGTAAGTCAGTAAGGCATTAATATTATTAATATTTTGAAGATGACGTGAAAGTCACACAATGTAAGCGGCTGCTGCATTTAAATGACGCAGATAAACAAAAAATGACAAAAATGGAAACACATTTTTCTTTTAACAGCGATGATGCAGTGTAAGTACAGAGTTTGTTTATTTTTAACTAAGTGGAAACTGCAATTCTAGACTAACCCTAACCCAACCAAAGCTAACTGATCAGCGCTGGGCAGTAGATAAACAACAGTAACTACAGCTGCCTTGTTTAAGAAAACAGTTAACATTACCAACAGCTTTAAACTAGCTGTGCTCACTTCTTATAAACCCTGTATTAACAGTTAAAGCCTGTAATGACCTGCCATAAACACTGTATAACAACAGTGTCTACAACGTTCTTATGAACAGATATTATATGGTGTTTAACGAGAACCTGACTTTATAAAATATTATGCATGTAAAAATAACTATAGTTACATTATAAGGTATTATGTACGATATATAACATCTTATTAATGTATTTATAAAGCATTAGGAATACAGGATTCATAGGAAGTGTTACCAAATATTTAAATGTAGTGCACACACTGAGGGACCCCCAAAAGGGGAAGTGCATTAGCATGCTGCTGCGAGTTGCAGATACCAAACGAGGCAAATTCATAAATGATGCTAAAAGTTTGGTTTTTTTTATTAAAATCGATATGAACGGAGTGTAAAGATCAAGCTGGACATCTGTCAGCGCTCTCGCCGCAGCTGAGCTTACTGCTGCATCTGCTACACGACTCTACACGCCTAAAGCTGCTCAGATTGCTGCCCAGCCCAAAGTCCACCGAGTCCACAGCGCTGGGCAAAACGGATACTGAATAATTTACAGCGTCAGATTAGTGGAGAGACACACACACACACTCTTCACACACACACACACACACACTCTTCACACACACACTCTTCACACACACACACACTCTTCACACAATTTCATCACTTTCCTTCCTTCTCTCCTTCCACCACTACATCAGTGTTCTGACATACATGTGCGCACCACTTAGAAGCCAAGCATTAAAGAGCCTATATCCTACATTTATCTTGTATTTTATTTATGTACCATGAACTACAGAGTATGTACAGTATATACTTTTTATGGCAACTTAGTGTAAATGAGCTCTGTTCCGATTGGCTGTCCTGTATTGTGCCGCATTCAAAAAACAGTCCAGAATGAATCACTCCTTAAAACTTTAGAGTGAGTGGGCGGGGCTAAAGTGTACACAAATTGAAGGAACAGTGTTGGTGATGATAAAGGAATGAAGGGATGAAGGAACAGTGTTGGTGATGACAAAGGAATGAAGGAACAGTGTTTGTGATGATAAAGGAATGAAGGGATGAAGGAACAGTGTTTGTGATGATAAAGGAATGAAGGGATGAAGGAACAGTGTTGGTGATGATAAAGGGATGAAGGAACAGTGTTGGTGATGATAAAGGAATGAAGGGATGAAGGAACAGTGTTGTTTCCTTGGTGACATCACAACAACAGGAAATTCCAAGCAGGCTGGTGTTGAAGAAGGACTGTATGGACTGTAAGGTTATACAGCAGTTCAGACAGAAAGATATTTATAAACATAGAATTTTAAAGTATTTATTATTTGTAAACCCATCCGTGCAGTTAAACACCCACACACACTCTTGTCCAGAGCCACAGCAGCCGGGTAGCAGTGGGGGCTGGTTCCCTAACCTCCAGCCCACAACCGCCCACAGATAAAAGGACCCTGGTCACCCGTGGGAATCAAACTGAGGCCCTCATAACTGTGAGGTGACGATGCGACCCACCGCACCACAAAGATTCAGCCAGGAATGGAGCTCTGGTCGACATTAAACCAGCAAGCTTACCCGCTAAACCTGGCTGTTAAGAATATATTATATAACCCAAATAACAAATACTGTATTTATTAAAAATAGACCAATTAGACCAGTAGAAATTCTCCAAAATCTCATTCCATTCAGTTACATTGAAATAAAGAAGGATTTTGTTCTCTACTGTAAAGTTAATATTCTGGAAACACTTGTTTTTCTTTGGACATAATCGATGAGAGTTTATAATACGACGTCAAGTCAGCAGTGCTAATTTTTTATCCTCACATGTTGGACTGATTCCACTACACAATAGAGTGACTCACTATCACCTCTTCAGGTACAAAGTGGTATTACAGTGACTCACTATCACCTCTTCAGGTACAAAGTGGTACTACATTGACTCACTATCACCTCTTCAGGTACAAAGTGGTAATACATTGACTCACTATCACCTCTTCAGGTACAAAGTGGTAATACATTGACTCACTATCACCTCTTCAGGTACAAAGTGGTACTACATTGACTCACTATCACCTCTTCAGGTACAAAGTGGTACTACATTGACTCACTATCACCTCTTCAGGTACAAAGTGGTATTACAGTGACTCACTATCACCTCATCAGATACAAAGTGGTATTACAGTGACTCACTATCACCTCTTCAGGTACAAAGTGGTACTACATTGACTCACTATCACCTCTTCAGGTACAAAGTGGTACTACAGTGACTCACTATCACCTCATCAGATACAAAGTGGTATTACAGTGACTCACTATCACCTCTTCAGATACAAAGTGGTATTACAAGACCGGACAGCCATGGTAACTTTAGTAGATATTCCAACACAATACATAGACATCTTTGACACACCATTAAAACTATTATTCCTTCACATTCTGTTGATAACTTTAGTGTTGGAGTAAAAAAAAAAATTGCCCCTAAAACTCCTCAGGCACCTGGTTCATATCACCACAGTCAGTGAAAAAATCTGATCACTTTGAACAACTGTATAACAATTATATATAAAAGAAAATCCTTTTTTAGCTCCATTAAAACGAAACCCTGGCTATGCTGTTGCGCGTCTATCATCCACCGCACATACGCAGATCCTACTCCCCCCTGCGCTGCAGCCTCTGAGCTGGAACAGCAACGAGGATTCTATTTAAAAGCCTCCTTCACTCCCACAGCCGCTGCGAGGCCAGCACTGAACGCCATGTGAGCTCAGAGAAACAACCTCGTCCTAAATACGACCGCCTCCGCCGCTCTGACCCCAGCACAGGTCACAACTATCAGCTGAGATCACATGCTGCAACACATACCTGCAAGTCCAACCAGTAAGAACTTTCAGGAGATCTTTTAAAGAGCCTAACCCATATCCTCCTTTTTTACTGTATTCTGTTTCTTCCCCCTGAAGCCCACATACAATGTTTGGTTTTTTTGGGTTTTTTTTTTTTTTTTTGATCTCATGTTTATGTTGTTTATTTACAAGCTGTTTTTTTATCTTCTAGTGATGGAGGTTGTATTTGGGCCGAGGTTGTTTCTCTGAGCTCACATGGCGTTCATATATATATATATATATATATATATATATATATACACACACACACACACACACATATATATATATATATATATATATATATATTTCCAAACAAATATGGAAATATTCTCAGAGCAGAAATGTTGACCTTCCAGTAAATAGAGTTATTTAGATCCACCTGATTGGCTTAAATGCATTAACAAGGTGAGACATTCCACTAATTACCTTTTAATGAGGCATGCAAAGTAATAAGGATGATCCAACAGTTGGCTTTTCACTGAGCACCTGAGTATAAAAGGTGTTTATATTTGTTTCACAGTTTGTTTTTACTATTTACATTAAAATACAATGTTCTGTATGTACATTCACTTGCAATATTAACAATATTTGTTAGTACATATGCAGTAATGACTTATTAGAAACTATTTTCCAAATTTGACCTTTTCAGTTTTTTTTAATTAATATTAAATTATACATATATACACATACGAAACATATGAACACATACACATACACACACACATACATACACACAAATACATACACATACATACACACACATACATACCTACATTTAAATCATTTTAATATGTCTTGTTTATTCAGGTAAACAGTAAATATACAACAAGTAAACTCCTTAAATATTAATGTTCCTTTATTCCTTTATCACCTCCAACACTGTTCCTTCATCCCTTCATTCCTTTATCATCACCAACACTGTTCCTTCATCCCTTCATTCCTTTATCACCACCAACACTGTTACTTCATCCCTTCATTCCTTTATCATCACCAACACTGTTCCTTCATCCCTTCATTCCTTTATCATCACCAACACTGTTCCTTCATCCCTTCATTCCTTTATCATCACCAACACTGTTCCTTCATCCCTTCATTCCTTTATCATCACCAACACTGTTCCTTCATCCCTTTATTACCTCCAACACTGTTCCTTCATCCCTTCATTCCTTTATTACCTCCAACACTGTTCCTTCATCCCTTCATTCCTTTATTACCTCCAACACTGTTCCTTCATCCCTTCATTCCTTTATCATCACCAACACTGTTCCTTCATCCCTTCATTCCTTTATCATCATCACCAACACTGTTCCTTCATCCCTTCATTCCTTTATCATCATCACCAACACTGTTCCTTCATCCCTTCATTCCTTTATCATCACCAACACTGTTCCTTCATCCCTTCTTTCCTTTATCATCACCAACACTGTTCCTTCAT
The DNA here is from genome assembly GCA_021613375.1 of Megaleporinus macrocephalus. NCBI lineage: Eukaryota > Metazoa > Chordata > Actinopteri > Characiformes > Anostomidae > Megaleporinus > Megaleporinus macrocephalus. The sequence goes on along the minus strand of CM038711.1, from coordinate 42,110,756 downwards.
CCCTTCATTCCTTTATCATCACCAACACTGTTCCTTCATCCCTTCATTCCTTTATTACCTCCAACACTGTTCCTTCATCCCTTCATTCCTTTATTACCTCCAACACTGTTCCTTCATCCCTTCATTCCTTTATCATCACCAACACTGTTCCTTCATCCCTTTATCACCAACACTGTTCCTTCATCATCACCAACACTGTTCCTTCATCCCTTCATTCCTTTATCATCACCAACACTGTTCCTTCATCCCTTCATTTCTTTATCATCAACAACACTGTTCCTTCATTCCTTTATCATCACCAACACTGTTCCTTCATCCCTTCATTCCTTTATCATCACCAACACTGTTCCTTCATCACCAACACTGTTCCTTCATCCCTTCATTCCTTTATCATCACCAACACTGTTCCTTCATCCTTTCATTCCTTTATCATCACCAACACTGTTCCTTCATCCCTTTATTTCTTTATCATCACCAACACTGTTCCTTCATCCCTTCATTCCTTTATCATCACCAACATTGTTCCTTCATCCCTTTATTCCTTTATCATCACCAACACTGTTCCTTCATCCCTTCATTCCTTTATTACCTCCAACACTGTTCCTTCATCCCTTCATTCCTTTATCATCACCAACACTGTTCCTTCATCCCTTCATTCCTTTATCATCATGTGCTCACACATTTCACTGCTATTCCAATAACATTCAGAATCTGCTTCTTATGTCTTTTTGCTGCTTGTCACATTGCACTGTTCGGACTCTGGATTAGAAGTCCAGCCGTCCTGCTCTGTGTCGGCATGTCTCTCTGGCACTGGCCCATAGGCTCCTGCTGCCCGGAGCTAGGACCATTAAACCAAACCCGTCTCAGAGTGAACAGCTGCTCGCTGCCCATACTGAATATTTAACATGCAGACATGGACCCTCGCTCTCCAGCGCCCCACTCCCTCAGCCTGTCAGCCCGGCCCTTACTCAGCACTAAATCTCAGCGCGCGCTGGGTTCCGGCTGTGATTTGTCATGCGATCTGCAGGCAGGAGAAAGTGGCAGCAGAGGAACGGCTGAGTTTGGGGCGGGAGAGTGACAGAGTGCAGAGAGTTCTGCATAACAATCCAGCTATTCGACCAGCCCACCAGGCAGGCACGCGTGAGGAGAGAGAGAGGGGGCTGAATAAAGACGCTCTGTAGAGCCACAAACTGACATATCTTCAGCTGCTGAGAGACAGTTACACTGGCCACTTTATGAGAAACCCGTGTCTTGATGGTGTACAGTTAGAAACCGTAGCTCATCTGCAGACCCTCCAGTAGCCCACTCTGCCCCCTGTATACTAGAGTCAGGCCTTCAGTACAAACCATAAAGTACAAACAAGAAATGAAAAACAGTGGGTGTTTCTAATAATATGGCCAGTCAGTGGAAGTACAGGGTGGGTGTTTCTAATAAAGTGGCCAGTGAGTGGAAGTACAGGGTAGGTGTTTCTAATAAAGTGACCAGTGAGTGGAAGTACAGGGTGGGTGTTTCTAATAAAGTGGCCAGTGAGTGGAAGTACATGGTGGGTGTTTCTAATAAAGTGGCCAATGAGTGGAAGTACAGTGTGGGTGTTTCTAATAAAGTGGCCAGTTAGTAGATATATAGGGTAGGTTTTTCCAATAAAATGGCCAGCAAGTACAAGGTACATATGCATGCAGCATAGAAAATAGGCACAACTGGTATCTCTCTCAGTCCCAGTGGTCAGAGAATTCAACATAAATCCTTGTTCCTGGAAAGCTTCCTCCGTATTCCCTATCCCGCTGCTCACCCCCTGGGTCTGTTCATTTTCTCCACTCTCATTCATCTCCCTCTGCATGCAGGAGGAGAATGGATGAACGTAGCTCAATATAGCTCTCTACGTTAGTGCATAGCCTCAGTGAGTAATGAATCAGATGCTGCATGTGGAAATGTGAGTCATGATTTTTTGTTAGTTTTGTTTGTTTGTTAAAACTACTGCAGAGAAAAAAAGAAATTATTAAATCTACATATACATATTTGTTTTAAATGAAAGAGAGCTGTAGCCCATAACACTGCACACAGTCCACATATGGATCGGTTTTCTGATGTCACAAAAACCGGCACGCATGCTCGGCGCCTCCAACAGTGATTTGCGTCTGCTATGGACGGACTTTGCTTGGACGAACTAAAGGCGTTTGGGGGTCTGAAGAGTTTAGATTCATGAACAATGCTTGACACATTTCTAAATCCTGTGGAAGATCTACCCCAGAGAAGTCCATGGTTTTTACATGGGATGGCCAATAATCCTATACAAAAGGGATGGTCAAGTGTCCACATACATTTGGCTACATAGTCAATTGCCAAAAAAGGGGCAGTGGTGGGCGGGGGGTTTATGGAACCAGCCTTGTGACTGGAAGGTCGCCAGTTCGATCCCATGAGCAGGATACAACTGAAGTGCCCTTGTTGCTCAAGGGCACTTCAGTTGTATCCCCTAACTGCTCCACGGGCACTGTGAATAGGACTATCCAGCACTCCAGGCAAGTGTGCTCACTGCCTTCTAGCATGTGAGTTTACTAGTGTGTGTGTGTGTGTGTGTGTGTGTGTGTGTGTGTGTGTGCGCGCATGTGGGTGTTTCACTGCCCCTAGTGTGTGTTTTCACTAGTGTGTGTTTTCACTAGTGTGTGCGCCTCTGTGGGTGTTTCACTGCCCACTAGTGTGTATTTGTGTGTATCTGGGTGTTTCACTGACCCCTAGTGTGTGTTTTTTAACTAGTGTGTATGTGTGTACATGAATGTGTCACTGACCCTAGTGTGTGTGTATATGTGGGTGTTTCACTGCCCCCTAGTGTGTGTTTCACTGCCCACTAGTGTGTGTGTGTGTGTGTGTGTGTGTGTGTGTGTGTGTATCTGGGTGTTTCACTGACCCCTAGTGTGTGTTTTTTCACTAGTGTGTGTGTACATGGATGTGTCACTGACCCTAATGTGTGTGTTTCACTGCCCCTAGTGTGTGTATTCATTAGTGTATGTATATGTGGATGCCTCACTGCCCCTAACGTGTGTGCTCACTAGTGTGTGTGTGTGTTTCACTGCCCCCTAGTGTGTGTGTATATGTGGGTGTTTCACTGCCCACTTGTGTGTGTGTGTGTGTGTGTGTGTATATGTGGGGGTTTCACTGCCTTTAGTGTGTGTGTGTGTATGTATGTGGGTGTTTCACTGCCTCTAGTGTGTGTATTCACTAGTGTATGTATATATATCTGGGGGTTTCACTGCCTCTAGTGTGTGTATTCACTAATGTGTGCATATATGTGGGGGTTTCACTGCCTTTAGTGTGTGTGTGTGTGTGTGTATGTATGTGGGGGTTTCACTGCCTCTAGTATGTGTATTCACTAATGTGTGTATATATGTGGGTGTTTCACTGCCTTTAGTGTGTGTATTCACTAATGTGTGTGTGTGTGTGTGTATGTGTGGGGGTTTCATTGCATGGATGTATTAAATGCGGAGGTCAAATTCTGCTGTGTGCAAACAGTTCTAAAGGATATAGTGTATATGATCTCACAGGCAGAGTCTGTTAAGCTTGAACAGATGAAGTGTGTTTGGAAATTAGTCCTGCTTGTTAAAGAGATCAGCTCTGTTTGTACACAAAGTCGCTTAAAAGCACACACATGGACGTCACGGAGAACAACAGCGCGAGAGAAATGTAGATTTTGGACTCTTAAATTGTACGTCCATATACCTGTGCTATGAAAAACAGCTCGTGGGCAGTAAACCTAAAAAAATGTGATTTTAAAAGGGCACGAACACATACCCACACACATGCATGTGCCCACACACACATGTGCGCAATGTCCGAGCTAAAAAAAATGACCACAGTAGCTAAAACTGAGCGTAAAGCGTGCCGGCTCACAGGGGCTGATGAGGCACATTCTGCAGCACCTCCTACATGAAGCCAATACAGCTCAGTCCTATAAAGGTCAATAATGAGCCTTTATATATAAACCAAGCGCAGAGCCGAGCCTGAGCGAGCAGGAGAAACGCTGAAGATTAGAGGCAGCGTAGCTCTCATCACTGTTCAGTTCGGGTTGAATGTTACTTGTCGATCAAGAGTTTAAATTTTGCTTCTTTAGTTTAGATCTGCAGCTACAAGACTCATGTTGTAAACAAACACTTGAAGTCAATAGTCACCCAAATCATTTCTATAAATATATCCACAAAACTTCTCTCAGGCTGCTCGAACTGGCTTTTTCAGGCTCATAAGACTTGGCTGGTATGTTGTGGGACACAGTATGACTTGCTGGAAACCATCAGAATTAATAGTTCATAGAATAGTTCATAGAGTTAATAGAATTAATAACTTCATTTAGTTGAATGCAGAGGGTAGCTAGGGGTGTTGCGCCCAATTACGATTCGCATACCGACCCCACTTCATGTTTATTTATGCCATGGAGACACATGGAGGGGCATGTTAGGCCCATATTAACTATAAAGGCCTGTATAAGTGTATAAGTTAGTAGTTTCTCTCCCATGACAAACAACTTACATATTAGCTTCTCAGTAGCCACTGAATAGTATCTCTTTAAAGGTGCAATATGTAATTTTTTTTAGTTTAAATAATTAAATAAGTTTAAAAAATTAATTAAAAATTGCTAACAGAATAAAAAAATGATCAATCTTGATCATATCTACTAAAGTTAGCAAGCCATCTAGCTAGCCCCAGCACATCTTGTCTCATAAACCCACTTTGTACCTGAAGAGGAGATATTGAGTCACTGTAATACCACTTTGTACCTCAAGAGGCAATAGTGAGTCACTGTAGTACCTCTTTGTAATTGAAGAGGTGATAGTGAGTAATTTTAATACCACTTTGGACCTGAAGAGGTGATAGTGAGTCACTGTATGGTGGAGTGGAATCAGTCCAACATGTGAGGATGAAGATGTAGCGCTGTTGCCCTGGCGGCGTGTTCTAACCTCCTGTCAATCATGTTGAAGGTGCTGCTCCCAGGAAGCCAATGATGGCTGATGCTCCTGGCAAGTGACCCCCACCACCCTCCACTCGCGGCAAGAAACCCCATTCAGCAGCAAATAAACAAAGTTATATAAATAGACTCAAATCATGAGTTAACACTGGAGCTGTTTCCACCACTAGAGGCGCTCTTAGAGAGTAAAGGAGTGAAGGTTGATGCTCAAATTTCTTCTAGACTGATAAGAAACAGTAATAGCCGTTTACTTATGATATCGATGAACACCACGCCTTTCTGGTATGATATATTGAGGTTACAGAGGTTGCGTCATCTTACATATTGCTCCTTTAAAGGAGAATTTCACCATTTTCGTATTCTGGGTTTAATATGAAACAGTTGGTGGTGATGGGGACCAGGAGTCACCATATCTACAGCACAAATATAGACATTTTATATACTATAAAACCCACCAGTGAACCTGTGTGTGTCTTATAAATCTTAATATGGAATGTTGCTGAGTCTGCGGGAACTATTTTGCCACACATTACACACGACTTGTATCCTTACGCCATGAACAAATACTGAAAATACATACAAAATACAAACTACTATGCAAGACAGTGTCAGGCAGGGTATTCACAGGCATTTCATATCAACCTGATGTCAGGGGGCTTTTAGAGGTGGACGTCTGGTTCCATTCACCACCACTGTGACCCACTTGGACTCCCTAAAACAGGAGTGACCCCATCGGTGACCCCTTCCATCTCACGGCTTATTGCTCTGGTGGTGGATGATCAGCGAGGATGGTGTTGAGGGTCCCGCTGAAGGCCATGCGCGGAGGGCCGATTAGAGCGATTCTAATCACACGCCGCAGGAGGTTATTGACGACGGAGGAGAAATGAGCCTCTAACAGTTTATCATCTGCGTTAGAGCTCGATAGCTCAGTTTGCTACTCGGCAGGAAAACAAACAGCAGCACGAACAAAAATAAAACCCACAAAAACACGAATCCCCCAAGCCGCCGATACAGCCGCCACAGCCGCGTCATCTGACGCCGGAGCGCCAGCGTGTCACCCTCTTCAATGCAAATGAAGGAGGAGTGCTGAGGGAAGTGTTTTATGTCAGAAGCGCGGCGTGGCATCAATGTTGGATGAAGGCGGGGAGGAAGGTGCTGTAAAGCCTGATGTCGTGCTCGTGTAAAGTGAAGGAACAAAGGCAGTAAATGGCTGAATATTTAATGGGAAGATTTATATGAATTTTTAATCCTCAGCACCATTTCCCCTCGTTTTCTCCCCGGCCTGGCTGTCGTCCCAGCCGGAGCGCCCGCAGAGCGCGCAAACACCAGGAGCGCAGGGGTCTAATGAGACGAGCGAGGGCCGTCCAGCGCCGGAGAGCTTTCTCACCCTGTCCTATAAATCTAGCGCCGCTCTCAGAAAAGATGCTGTAAAACATTCTGCTCACCGGACTGACAGCAGCTTCTGCTCTTCCAGAACCCGCACGAGCAGCAACCTCAGAGTCCGAACTAGGAGTCTTTCAGAACTTGAGCTTGTTAATTACTCAGTTTATTAATAATAATTGATGTTAGTGGATTAATTGATTTATTTTAGTGTTAATTGATTCTAAAGTGGGCCAGTGATTACTGGTTAATTAGTCCATTCCAGTTCATGAATTAGTTAACGAGCTGATTGTTTGGTTGCCTGTTTACTGTATTACTTACCCTGTTTGTTTGTTTATTAATTAATATTATCATTTAATTCATGTTTAATTAATGTTTTATGTTATTATATGATTTTGGTATGATTTGTTTTTTGTTTAAATATAAATTTGTTTATTTAGCTGGGTATTTATTTACAAGTAATAATAAATTAACTGTTATTACAATTTTAACTGTTTAATTGCAAATTATGATTAAAATGGTGTATGCATTTTATTTTTTTTGCAATTATTTTACTATTTATAAGTAATTTATTCATGATAAACTATTATTTATTTATTTATTTATTTTTAATTATGAGGTAAAATCCCTGACCACCCTTATCTATGACTCATTGCACTCCACTGACCCTCTCATGTCATTTACAGCCTTCTACACTACATACCACACACATCTCACACATATACCTGTGCCAGGTGGAAGAACATTTGAAGTGCAAAGCGATGGCTGACCTTCTCCTCGTAGACCCTGACCCCCCAGCGAGTGCGTGATGCTTCCTGTGTGACGGTACGGAGGCCGTGTGGGAGGCGAAGCAAGTCCAAGTTCAGCATGTATTGATTTTCGTGTGTGAGTGAGATGTTGTGTAACACTGTGCTCACGCCAAGCCTCTTAATGATGACTCCTCAGCGCCGAGGCCGATCTCTCCCTCATAAATTCGGCCTGCTGAATTATTCCGCAGCCCGGCGCTCCGAAATGGGCTTTTAAAACACTGATAGGAGCTCAGAGCTCCCGGCTGACCTCTGCACATGCGACCGCGTGCCGCCCGCCGTTGCGTAATTCCTTCTCTAAACAAAGAAAACCCTCATGTCGCCGCTACAGGCCCTGCGGGGAGCTTTTCCATTAGGACAGAAGGACACAGCTATGGCCAGGAGGCACCTGCCAGGAGGAGAGGGAGACTTATTCACCAGTGAGAATTCATCCCGGACACAGCATGAACTTCAGCTACCGCAGTTTATTAAAATCTGCATCCAGCCCACACAGGCCTCTATATGAGTGCATGCGCCTGTCTGCCTGCCTGCGCCTATACAAAGTCTCTGGATCGTGTTGATTAGAAAATGATTACTGCACACAGGTACACGTGTACATATCGCTGATGCTAAAATAAAACCTTGTTCACTTTATTAACTAGAATGAAAAAACTATACAGCTACCATAGATTCCAAGGTCACACGAAGGAAACCAGCTGAGGAAGAGGCAAGGGCGGGCAGTGAGGACTGCAGAGGAGGCAGCCTGATGAATCCTGGATGGAAGATGAAGAAGGAGACAGCCAGGTGAGGGTGCCTGGACGGCAGCTGGCCATGAAGACCTGCTGGCGGAGAAGCATGGTGGCCTTGAACACAGCCAGATGTGTGAGTGAGGCCCAGAGTCGGGGCTCCAGCATACATGTGCAGCACCCTTGGGGTGGGGGGGTGCTGCCGCTGCTGTCACAGACCCCTGTGGCCCAAGGGCTGATATCAAAGCGCTTAGTCTGTTTGTTTCAGCACCCCAAGAGAGAGGATGTGGCACCGACAGAGGACTGGAGGGGGGGGGGTTGACTAGAGACCATGTTTTGAAAGAAAGGGGTGGCTGACTGTTGAAAGCCGGGCTATGTGGTGTATTGCCACTGGCCCATGGACATACAGAGGACAGACATACATAATATATATATATATATATATATATATATATATATATATATATATATATATATATATATATATGAATGCCATTGTAAATACCTATGGGATACAAACATGACTGCTGCTGCTGTGCTTACTTTCAATGTAAGTCAAGGTAACCAGACTTCTTCCAGGTCATTTTGGCCATTTCTCATACAATGTGGTTTGGATTTGACATCTCATTACCACGTTTCCTAGTCTGACGGCTATAACCACCCTGAAGACCCTCTATCTATATCAAGTCTCTATAACTCTGTGACTCTAGTCCTCATGTTTGAAAACAACTCTTAAAGAGCTTTTTTGATAAAACCAAAGTTACCAAAGTGCAGCTACTGCCATGAAATTAAACTATCACTAAAGTTCAGGAGGTCTGAAGTCTCATTTACAAGCACAAGGTATTACTGATACAGGCAATATCATGCTGGACAGTTCTTGCTGGAGTTCTATGGATAAAGCAGAATCAGCCGGCAGCAAACTAAGGGAGCCTACACAGTGGAGGCTGACGCAGCATCAGAAACACAGCCACCCAGTGTATTTCAGTTAGCCTGAGAGCGAGTGCAATCACACAGTTGAACCATTGACTGAATATATATATATATATATATATATATATATATATACATACATACAGGGGTTAGACAATAAAACTGAAAACCTGTCATGGGAGGTTTCATGGCTAAATTGCACCAGTAAGATCAGAGTGTGAAGTTCAGTTAGCAGGTAAGAGCACAGTTTAGCTCAAAATATTGCAATAACACAACATTATGGGACGTACCAGAGTTCAAAAGAGGACAAACTGTTGGTGCACGTCTTGCTGGCGCATTTGTGACCAAGACAGCAAGTCTTTGTGATGTATCAAGAGCCACGGTATCCAGGGTAATATCAGCATACCACCAAGAAGGACCAACCACATCCAACAGGATTAACTGTGGACGCAGGAGGAAGCTGTCTGAAAGGAATGTTGGGTTCTAACCCGGATTGTATCCAAAAAACATAAAACCACGGCTGCTCAAATCACGGCAGAATTAAATGTGAACCTCAGCTTCTCCTGTTTCACCAGAACTGTCAGTCGGGAGCTCCACAGGGTCAATATACACGGCTGGGCTGCTATAGCCAAACCTTTGGTCACTCATGGCGATGCCAAACGTCAGTTTCAATGGTGCAAGGAGTGCAAATCTTGGGCTGTGGACAATGTGAAACACATATTGTTCTCTGATGATCCACCTTTACTGTTTTCCCCACATCCGGGAGAGTTACGGTGTGGAGAAGCCCCAAAGAAGCGTACCACCCAGACTGCTGCATGCCCGGAGTGAAGGATGGAGGTGGATCAGTGATGGTTTGGCTGCCATATCATGGAATTCCCTTGGCCCAATACTTGTGCTAGATGGGCGTGTCACTGCCAAGGACTACCGAACCATTCTGGAGGACCATGTGCATCCAATGGTTCAAACATTGTATCCTGAAGGCGATTGTATCAGGATGACAATGCACCAAAACACACAGCAAGACTGGAGAAAGATAGTTTGATGAACATGAAAGTGAAGTTGAATGTCTCCCATGGCCTGCAGAGTCACCAGATCTAAATATCATTGAGCCACTTTGGGGTGTTTTGGAGGAGCGAGTCAGGAAACGTTTTCCTCCACCAGCCTCACGTAGTGACCTGGACACTGTCCTCCAAGAAGAATGGCTTAAAATCCCTCTGACCACTGTGCAGGAGTTGTATATGTCATTCCCAAGACCAACTGATGCTGTACTAGCCGCAAAAGGAGGCCCTACACCATACTAATCAATTATTGTGGTCTAAAACCAGGCGTTTCAGTTTCATTGTCCAACACCTGTATATATGTATATGTGTTATGTAAGTGACGATATAACGCAATTTTTAACATCTAATTTTACTTGTTTACGTTGAAGTGGAAGAGTCTAAGTGTGAAGAACACTGCTTTCTAGTGGACAGGAGTTTAAATTCAACACGAACTGAACCACAGTGGGGCACATATTTTGATTGCAAACTATCGATTAAAATCAATACAGGATCACAAGACATAAAACTCTATATAAATATATATATATATATATATATATATATATATATATATATATATATATATATATATATATAGCGTTACCTGTATTGTTTTTCAATTGTTTACATCCTTTGAAAATTATATTTGTAAATTTATGATAAATGGACTAAAACACCTCTGGGTACATTCATTTCCTTTAAAAGTAAAGCAGGTTTTTCCTTCTCCTGTAAAGTTATCATATTGGAGATATGAATATTTAATATTGCAACACCATCAACATCAAACACACACTGCAGCCATGAAACTGGTCAATGGACCGGCCACTGAACACTGGAGTCACTTTGCTTTTCATGTTCAGTTGGAAAAAGAAAACATTCTGATGAAGCTTCAACACAATTAACTACATAAAATACACAATTAACAACAAAGCAACAAAGTTAATTATCTGCCAGCCCTAAATATTACACCTATATATACACACACTTATCACTGTGTGCTAGTATGAAAAATGTGTGTGTGTGTGTGTGTTTGTGTGTGTGCGCGCCGGGATCAGAATAAACTGTAGTAGATTAAAAGATCTCTCTCTCTCTCTCTCTTCAGGGAAAGCCATCTGTCACTGTGTTTCTGAGGAAAGGTAAGTAAGTGTGGTCACTGCGTGTGCAGTAGGTGACCTCTATCTGTACTAAATCACACAGAGCTCCTACTGACTGAGTTGAGACTGCTGAGACTAAATTACCAGCTACTGTCAAATGTTTCATATTGTTTAGTCCCTGTGTGTGAAATACCCCCCTTCGGTATTCGAGGGGTCCCCAGCTGGCTTGCTAATCCCACCGTGGTTGGCTGCTTACTCGCCATAATGGCACTTCAATGGCAATAAAATATTTGCTCTAACAGTTCTTCTTCTGGAAATGATCTGTTTTCTAGTGTCGTAATGAGATCTCACTCAGCTCCTCTTCTGTCTTCAGTTTGAGAAACGAGTATTTCACTCATTCCACCCGTCTCTTGAGGAATTGAGCAAGTTTTCTGATTTACACATATGCTTACAGTTACAGCAGCTGCTATGAAGGACCCCCAGGATAAACTAATCTGCTACAGCGCCACCCTGAGGCAGGTCAGAGCTGCAGCTGTAGTTAGTAAAGAAAGATTATATATGTGGTTGGTACAGTTTAGTGGATTATACTGCTGGCCTGCGTACCATAGGCTGGGGTTCAGTTCCTCCCCCAGGTAACCATCCTACACTACACCAGTAAGAGTCTTTGGATAAGAATACTAACACTACATTCACCTACCTGTGTACAGGTAAACTGTAACACTACATCACCTACCTGTGTGCAGGTAAACTGTAACACTACATCACCTACCTGTGTACAGGTAAACTGTAACACTACCTTCACCTACCTGTGTACAGGTAAACTGTAACACTACATTCACCTACCTGTGAGCAGGTAAACTGTAACACTATATCACCTACCTGTGTGCAGGTAAACTGTAACACTACATCACCTACCTGTGTACAGGTAAACTGTAACACTACATCACCTACCTGTGTACAGGTAAACTGTAACACCGGCCAAATTGCATGTAAAGCAGATAAACAATGACGGCATAACGTCATAAGCCCCCATAACTTCAAACATAATACAATATTTAAAATAAAGCGAGTCTGTAAGTGTGAACTGATCTGCCGTCAGAATTACACCAACTGTATAAATGACTGTGTGCATTAATGCATAAATGAATGTATTGTAAGTTACACCTCCTCTAGTGAGAACACACTCAGTGCAGTTTCTATTTATTCTATTTGCTGTGTTTAACATAAGAAAAATACATAGAACATAAAATGTGTTGTAACTTTTAAATGTTACATTTAGTAAATAAACAGTAAGTATGTATTAAAGTGTGTAAAAGTGTGTTTCTGTAGATGATGTGTAACTTACACTTAGAAACAACAAGTCATTTAATCAGAAGCACCCAAACTGTTACGTATGAGAGAGAGAGAGAGAGAATGATAGATAGAGAGAGAGAGAGAGAGAGAGAGAGAATGAAGGGACAGAAATATTAAGAGCGAGAGACCAAGAGCAAGAGAGAGGGAGAGGAGGAGGAGAGAGATAAAGAGTGGAGCGAGAAAAGCCAAAGGATATAAAGAGAGAGATAGAGAGAGAGCGAAAGAGAGATAAAGGAAGTAATAAGAGAAAAAAGGATAAAGAGACAGAGAACCCAAGAGCGCGATCGAGAGATATAGATAGAGCGAGAGAGACGTAGACAGAGAGGGCGAGTGTTCAGTTCTCGGAGGTGTTGGTGGAGTAACAGCTGCTGCAGGATCACTCGGAGCTCAGCGTTTTGTGCTCCAGTGGAGAGGATGGTGGTTTAATTAGCAGTAACCTTCCTGCTTCCCAGAGACCAGCACTATTACACAGCTCTGAACACACACACGAACACACACACACACACACACACACACTAACACGTATGCAAGTGGACATTTCACTCGGATTAAAACCACTTTATTTAGAACCACTTTATAGACAGTCCAGTAAGCATGATGAACAGATGCTGTGATTATGAAGAAAAAGAAGGTGTGACTGTATTTAATACTATTGTTATAAATTCTATACATTCATCACTGTGTTGCGTTCCAAGCACATGGTGGACAATATAAGAAGTTAATTAACACTGACCAATGATAGCTTTCATTACAAAGAGAGCTTAATTAGAGCTGTTTAGTGCATACAGTGTGTGCAACGCTGAGATAAAGATAATGGCATGTAATTTACATACATACATACATACATACATACATACATACATACATACATACATACATACATACATACATACATACATACATACATACATACATACATACATACATACATACATACATACATACATACATACATACATACATACGCACACACACACATATAGATAGATAGATAGACAGACAGACAGACAGACCAACATTAATACCATATATGCATCCTAGGTAATCTCCATTTGTTGTGATTTGTAGTTTATTGTTGTTAAAACTATGTTTGAAATAAATAAATAAACAATGTTTGGATGTTTGGAATAAAATTACTTTAAACAAATATATTACAATTAAATTACGCTGAAAGTTTTTGTTTTGGAGATGCTTCTTTTTCTTTAGACATATATATGCTGTCAGAACAAATCATTGTATCTTTAATATGAGAAGAAAAACATACTTTACTATTAATCTACTATTAATTTACTATAAATATTTATTTTTTAGGAATGGAGATACAGCAGCTACTTCCATCCAGCAATGATATATACACATACATATTGCTGCTATATCTCCATTCAAAAAATATTCCATATATATATATATAGTCACTGTCACTTCTCCATTTCTATTTTTCTACATCGTTTGAACACGACAGCTGCCATTTACATTGTTTGAAAATTTCATGATGAATGGACCAATAGAAATGCTCCAAAATAGCTTGGAAACAATTCTGGTTCCATTGACTTACACCAAGCATGAAGACAGCTTTTGTCCTCTCCTGCTAAGTTACTATTTTGGAGATATAGAAAATATTATTGTATATATAAGTAGCAACAGTTAATACTGATAACCACCAACACAGTTTTGTCATTGTGTTTGCTTTCTTTCTGCGCTCTGTTGATTTTATGTGATATACATGCTCAGTCCAGTTTATTCCTCTGGCGTGCTCTTCAGTGTATAAGAAACTCCTGCAGTCAACGAAACTAGCTCGGTCAGGCATGAGAGGGGCAGAAGTTAATACTTAAACCTCTTACCTCAACGCGCCTTAGAAGTTCCGTTTGGAGTCACGGTGTGGAAGAAGAGCCGGAGGTGCAGGAAATCCAAAAGGCAAAACGGTAAACCGGTAAAATCCAAAAACAGGCTGGTAGTTCCACGTGGAGGTATCAGTGCAGAAGCTGACAGACAGGTGTCCTCCTCTTCAGGTGCTACAGTCTACAACGCTGGAGCTCTCCCGAACCCAGAAATCACATACACACACATGCACACACTTAGTCTTTGGACGCTAGCAAGAAAAAAAAGAAAAACACCAACAGGAGTGAAGGAATTACCCCGATTAAGAAAAGTGGAGTTTGTCCAAGTAGAGTCCCGCTACCTCGGATAGAGGAGCCTGTCCAGGCACATACACCTTCACATCCGCATCCCAACACACTCGGCCATGTAACAGAGCGACCGGAGACGAACCTGTGAGAGAAATGCTCTGAAATCTCTTTCCTCTGCTCTCGCTCTCGCTCTCGCTCTCTCGCACGCTCTCGCTCCGTGTGGTGCTCACTCCGCTGTGTCCAGATCTGCTGCTGAAAAGCTGAGCCAATCCTCAGCACCTCCCCCACCGGCACTAATCCACCCCCCTCCGTGCCAGCCCCTTTAAATCCAGCCAATCCAACACAGACCCCTCTCCTCAGGCTCCTCCCTCCTGCTCTCCTACACTCCCCCCACCCTTCTTCTTCTCTGCACTACAGAAGCCAGCACTGCCACAGGTTGGCAATGTACCGGCCAAAGCGAGACTGCACGAGAAAAGACACAGTCATGCTCCGGCACACTCGGACGGAAACGCACTGCTGACTGTTTGCGGCTCGTATTGAAACAGTGGCGCTGCCAAGCCCGAGCTCTATCTACAGCGATAAGCGTGGCATTCATTTACATCCCCCACACACACACACACACACACACACACACACACACACACACACACAGAGGACTGAATAACCACACAGCACCTTCACAGGATACGGGACAGAAATGTGTGCTTGAAGGGAAATTCTTGTATAATTAAACTGTCGAGGTCTAAACAAGATCATTCGGAGAGGTTTGATATGAAGTGCTGTAGTTCTCGGGAGTCAGGAGCGTTCACAGTGGTGGTGAATGGAACCAGACGTCTGAAGAGTTAGGCACTGGGTTGTAAATCAGAAGTTAAAATAAGTATCATGCAATATGAACCGTTATGCTAAATCATCAATGATGTCATCTAAATCCAAAGAAAAACATGGATCTCTATTGTTGTTAATGGTTATTTTTCTATGAAATTAAATGCTGCAATTCTCTCAATAGTCAGGAGTGTTCACAGTGGTGGTGAATGGAACCAGATGTCTAAAGAGTTAGGCACTGGGTTGTAAATCAGAAGATAAAATAAGTATCATGCAATATGAGCAGTTATGCTAAATCATCAATGATGTCATCTAAATCCAAAGAAAAACATGGATCTCTATTGTTGTTAATGGTTATTTTTGTACAGTGGTTTAACATGAAGTGTTTTCAATTGTTATGTTCTCTTGAGAGTCAGGAGTGTTCACAGTGGTGGTGAATGGAACCAGACTTGTGAGGAGTTTAATGGATCTTCAATAATTATATAATATGGTCTGGAATAATCGCATTACAAGTGAAAAATAGTAATCTACATCAATCATAAGCACTGAATCATGCTATATGAACAGTTATGCTAAACCATCAAATATGCCATCAGTCCAAAGAAAAACATTGGTCTCCATTTTTGTCAATGGTTATTTTTCTACAATGGTTTGATATGAAATGCTGCTACTCTCGAGAGTCAGGAGTGTTCACAGTGGTGGTGAATGGAACCAGACGTCTGAAGAGTTAAGCACTGGTTTGTAAATCAGAAGATAAAATAAGTATACAGTGATATGAACCGTTATAATAAAACATCAAACCTGCCATCAGTCCAAAGAAAAACATGGGTCTCCATTTTTGTCAATGGTTATTTTTCTACAGTGGTTTAACATGAAGTGCTGTAGTTCTCGAGAGTCAGGAGTGTTCACAGTGGTGGTGAATGGAACCAGACATCTGAAGAATTTATTGGATCCTAAATTATTATATAATATGGTCCGGAATACGATACCTAAGACCTGAGATGTTGCATTACAAGTGAAAATCCATAATCTATATCAGTCATAAGCACTTAATTCTATGTTGGAAAATAAAACAAGTATCATGCAATATGAACCGTTATGCTAAACCATCAAATATGTCATCTAAATCCAAAGACAAACATTGATCTCCATTCTTATCAATGGTTGTTTTTCTACAGTGGTTTGATATGAAGTGCTGTGGTTCTCTCGAGTCAAGAGCGTTCACAGTGGTGGTGAATGGAACCAGACATCTAAAGAGTTTAATGGAGCTTAAATTATTTTATAATATGGTACAGAATACGACACCTGAGACCTGAGATGTTGCATTACAAGTGAAACTTGATAATCTATATTAGTCCTAAGCAATGAGTTGTATGTTAGAAGATAAAATAAGTATCATGCAATATAAACAGTTATGCTAAACCATCAAATATGTCATCTAAATCCAGAGAAAAACATGGGTCTCCATTTTTGTTAATGGTCATTTTTTAACAGTGGTTTAACATAAAATGCTGCAATGCTGGAGAGTCAGAAGTATTTACAGTTGTGGTGAATGGAACCAGACGTCTGAAGAGTTTAATGGATCCTAAATTATTAGATAATATGGTCTGGAATAATTGCATTATGAGTGAAAATCAGTAATCTATATCGGTCATAAGCACTGAATTCTATGTTGGAAGATAAAATAAGTAACATGCCATATGAACAGTTATGCTAAACCATCAACTATCTCATCTAAGTCCAAAGAAAATGTATCTTAATTTTTTTTTTTAATATATAATTTTTTTAATTTTTTGAATGTGAACATTTTACAATGAATGGACCAATAGGAATGTTCCAAAACAGCTTGGGGAAAAAGTTTGGTTCTGCTGACTTACATTAAAACATACACACACACAGTATCAGACCAAAAAAGTGGTATAGAGCAACCCCAACCCTGGACAATCTAAATTTAAGTACATTTAAGTGCATATTTTAATTTATACTTGCTGTTTTTTTTCTTCCAAATTTTACATATTGTGCGAAAAAGAAATATAGCCTATATTACAATTTATAGAAGAGTTATATTATAGGGAGATAAGACACATATTAACCTCTACAAATTAACAGAAATTGTGACATAAAATTGAATTATTTTATTTTTTTACTATGCAGGATCCTTCAATTAAGACTTTGCATATGACTGCACATGCAGGGCTTTGTAAGACAAAATATTCCCCATATACAACATATCATTTTGGATTTACCTCTAATTTACCATCATCTACTATATTATAAATTATAAATACATTACTGTGCAAACGTCTTACGCACTTAAGCTGATTGTTTAAAAGCCTCTATGATCTTGATCTTGATTTCCTTCTGGGATCAATACAGTATATTTAATTAAAACATATGTAAATAATCATAACTACAAAGTATTTCAATTTGAAGAACTAAGTGTAGTTCCAGATTTCTCCTGGACGCCCCAGACATTGTATGAATGTATTCAGTTCCTATTCAGTTCCAGTACTTTTACACTTTTACTGGAGTAAAAAGCTTGAGTTGATACTTTAACTTCTACAGAAGTATTTTTAAACCTGAGTAATGAATATAAATACATTTGACACCTTTGCCCGTGTGACAGATTCCATCCCAATGATTTCAGAATGCAGACATTCTGAAAGTGGATGGAATTGCCCTTTAATGTAATTTGAAGGTTGTGGAATTTAAAATAATTAAATTAAAGGTCAAAACAGGAATGCCAGGGTCCTGATATGATATGAACAATATGTTCTGTTTACAAAGATTGAACTTATTCAAATTCACACATTCTACATTTCTTTGTATTAATTATTATTAACTGTTTATGTTGGGACCAAATTCCAGGCTGTCCAGATGGCTCTGCGTGGGTGTTTGGACGAGCAGAGGCATGTATGTGGAATAAACAAAACTAATCACAATAACTGTGGACAAAATAATGGGGATAATTTAATACATAGCCATATAACCCTCTATCAAGTATTCATCAGCGCACCCACTGCCACTTTAATAGGTACACCTCCTTGTTTCTACACCCACTGTCCATATTACCAGCTCCACTGACCATATAGGAGAGCTTTGTAGTTCATCTGTTTCTATATATACACTGTCATGCTGCTCTTTAATGGTCAGGACCCCCACAGGACCACCACAGAGCAGATATCATTTGGGTGGTGGATTATACTCCGCACTGCAGTGACACTGACGTGCTGGTGTGAGTGGATCAGACACAGCAGTGTCCACTCCCTGCCCGCTCTTTTAGACATTCCTACTACTTGCTGCTCCACCTTGTAGATGTAAAGTCAGAGACAATAGCTCATCTGCTGCTGCACAGTTTGTGTTCCTCTAGTCCTTCATCAGTGGACACAGGACGCCGCCCACAGGACACTGTTGCATAGATAGTTTTGGTTGGTGGACGATTCTCAGTTCAGTCCTGTGTCTGATCCACTCACACTAACACACCACCACCAACACCAACACGTCAGTGTCACTGCAATGCTGGAAATGACCCACCATTCATATAACACCTGCGCTGTGGTGGTCCTGTGGGGGTCCTGATCATTAAAGAACAGAGTAATAAAGTATACAGAGAATCAGATGAACTACAGTCTGTAATTGTAGCTCCTATATGGTCAGTGGAGCTGATACAGCGGACAGTGAGTGTAGATACAAGGAGGCGTACTGTTCACTGTTGGTTGTATATGCAAGTAAAATATAGACCAGTATTAATGGAATATAGTATTATGTCCAGCTGCTGGCTGGACAGCTTCTGGGAAGCTCGGAGGATGGACAGTTGACCTTTGAAGGGAGGCCTGCGTGGGGTCCGTTGCCTTAAAAAGACTCTGAGGTTGTAAAGGGCTGTGCCAGCAGGCTTATAGGAGTCAAGTACCCTCTGAAACAAAGACTTTATTCCTTATTCTTTATTTGGATCCCTAATAGCTTCCACAATGTGCTCACTAGTCTTCCTGGGGTCCACACCAAGACAAAATCAATCAAAATAAACAATCAGAAATCAACATAAATCAAACAAATGCAACAGAAGACAAAAACTGAGCAGAACAAAAATCAGAAACAGCAGACATTAAAAATTAAAATAAAACTTATTAGCGTTTAGAGTGTTTATTCCTTAGTTCAAGTTGGAGGAGGGTCACCATGGAGTTGTTTCCATTGGTTGTCATGTGTCATCCTGGGGTGCGTGTGATATCTCGTACTTCCATACTGAACAGTACGCAAAAGCAGTGCACGAGAATGACTAGAGTGTCCGAATACATAGTATTTGTTGAGCAGAAAGCAAAAATAAAAAGTCCTTGGATGACATACTGGTCCAGGTCAGGCCGCAACATAGATGAGGCCCCCGTGCCCTCCTCCTGGTTCCCCAACCACACATTCAGCCAAGGGTTGCAAAAAGGGAGGTATTTATTTAGCAGAACTACAAAACAGAGATGAAAACATTCCATGAAAATCAACAGAAAGATAACCAGTAACAGAGGAAAGAAAAGAGAAAATAACAAACAAAACAGAGCTAACTTACAAGTGCAAAAGAAACTAACTTGCCTTACAAAAAACAAAGAAAATTAAATACAAATCATTAACCTAACTACCTACCTTAACAAACCAGGAGAAAACAAATAAAAAAAAACTCTACTCTCCCCACAGAGAGAACAAGTTACCTACACAGGATACACAAAGCTATACAAGGTTTTTACCACCAGTTTAGTTCCACCACAAACAGTAACCACCACTGAGCAACCATGCAGCAGGAAACCAGGAACGCACAGGAACCATGTTGGAAACCAAGCACACCCACCTCATGTTCTTGTGCCTCTTTTTAAAAGCCGGTGACCAATCGTGACCAATCAGTTTGGCAGCTTCTCTCCTCAACCCTGCACAATAGGGCACACTCAACAAGACAAGAAACAAAAAAAAGCAAACACAGTTGTGGCCCACAGGAATGTAACAGTACTGCACGGGCAGACATTTTTTAAGTGTGCAGCCCCAGCACACTGTCCTATCCCATGATTACCTCGGAGCCGCGGAGGAATTCAAAGCAGAGGAGATAATGGAGAATACGGTACGCCGGCTATGTGTACGTAGCACAGGAGAGTGAACTGCCTCTACAGAAGTTAACGCTGCTTCTGAGATAAACAATGATCAAATTCCTCTCTGAACTACAGATCGACACCGTGTGAGCAGTGCTTAATTCGTAAAACATCAGGTAATGGAACACTAAAGGTGGGGTGATCCAGCAAGTGGCAGTGATGGAAAAGGTCCTGGAACACATAGACACAACAGTGTCCATCTAACATAGTAGCATTCTAGTCAATAAAATAATCCTAGCTTTAATGACTGCAGTAAGGAGCTGCAACCATAAGATCTTAGAGATGAACGAATAGCTTTTGGTGTCCTACAAAACAAAAAAAAAACGTCAAAGAGGAGGTGGATCCACATAAATAAGTTCTGGAACGCAGGTACCTGAAATATGAGAGGTGCCGGAACTTGTTCCAGCAAGATCCAGCACAAATTAAGCACTGCGTGTGAGTACATACTCAGACAAACACACAGATCAGTGTCTCAAACAGGATCTAAACCCGTCAGTAAAGGGGGCTTTTAAATGAATAGCGGTGGTGGTCTGACGTCTCACGTCACAGGACCTTGGTAAGATGGCGGACATAGTGCGTCCGAGGTTGCGTGGATACTCTCGCACACTGAAAGAGTGTACTGCTCTAACAGACAGGGCAGTGCGCACTAGCTCCAACTCAGTACGTACTGCTCGAGTACGCGATTTTGGACGCAGCCCTGGTGTTTACTAAAGAGCGCCGGCACTCGTGGCCTGTCCTGCGTCGCATCTCATAAGCTGATGCCGCAGCATTTGCCAAAAACAGGTACAGAGATGAAAACGTCACTGTAAGCGTCCAGCCCTGTCCGTTCAGAGGACGATATGAAGGTGTAGATTGGACAGCAGAAGGTGAGCAGAGACTCGTAGCCCATATGGGCCTGTCATTACAGCGTTTGGGGGGGGGGGGGTGGGGGGGGTGCAGGCCCTCTCTGACAGCGTGTGTGTGTGTGTGTGTGTGTGACTGTAACAGCATACATAAAAGAGTGACACACAGTGTAAAGACAAGGACAGCCAGAGACGGGCAGCGTCCCTCTCCTCTCACCGCATTAAGGAAACACTTCAGTCAAAAATCTGCCTCTTACTCCAGACAGAGTCAGTGAGCCGAGACAGGTCTGATGTGTGAAGTTTGAGTCGAGCGCCGGAGCCACACAGAAGCTTTAACAACTATCAACCTTCATAGCGTCCACTCTTCATCTGCATTACAGCTTTGATTCTTTTCTGGAGACTCACCTTCAGTTCCTCAGAGAGACTCGCCTTCAAAGCTCAGACTTAGAAGCTGCTTCTGTTTCTCACCAACTCCAAACATGTTCACTGAAGTTGAGGTTCTGGACCCTGGGGTGGTCAGTCCATTGTTCTTAAACAGGAGCAGCTTTTTTGTTTGATGTATCTGTATCTCCTTTTCTCATTGAGGAGCTTCTTGAACAGCTACACATCCTTGTTTCCTTCTTACAGTGGAAGCATGGACAGAAAGAAAGTCCAGCCCTCAGTGATGTTGAGGTTCTGGACTCTGGGCTCACCAGTTCGTTGCTACACATCCTTTCAGACCCATAGCGCTGACGTGTCTTCTCACAGTGGAAGAATGGACAGAAACACCTGTGGATGTTCTCAGATGTGAAGGTGGAGCTTGATGTTCTCCTGTCTGTCCCTCTCAAAGACAAACATGCTGTTTATCTGATGGGGGGGGAGTTTTGGTGATCTTCCAGGTGTTCCAGGTGGCTGTTAGAGGCACCCCATTTTCTCTGTAGCTCTGTGGAAACATCGACTGAAAGATGAAAAAAGCTGTTGCGTCACCTTTTTTGCATTTCAGCTTCAACTCGTCCAGGCATAAAACTCTTTTCACAGTATTTCGGTGTCTTCAGGCATTTCCATTGAGGCTTTTCTATTAAATTTCAAAATATGCAATATATTGGTGGATTAAAAATTCACTACCAACATCAACATACTGATATAAACAAAGTCATTCAGAGTGCTTGTGTAGAGATTCTAACAGAGATACGACTGTTTACTGTGGTGGTGAATGGAACCAGACGTCCAGAAGCTCTGTTTTAAAGCTCCCTCACAGAAAGTGATTTCATAAATCACTTGCCTGCCGCCTGCTGTCTAAGACATGGTTTTATCACAGTTTTGGATAATGCTTTGCCCTAATGTGTATATATACACATGCATATATTTGTCCTAACGTGTGTGTATAACGTGTATGTCCTAACGTGTGTATATATATATATACATACATATATATATATATATATATATATATATATATATATATATATATATATATATATGTGTATATATATATATATATATGGACAAGCATATTTTACATATAGTTAATTCAGAGAAGTATTTTATATATATATATATATATATATATATATATATATATATATATATATATATATATACACATGCATATATATTATTTATTTATTTAATTTATTTATTTATTTTTACATATAGTCAATTATTTGTCCCCATCATACCTCTCTTTCACATATTGTCAGTGTCCAATGAAAATCAAGTATTTACACAATTATAGGGGAGGCCGAACAGTCTTCAATTTTTGTTCTAATCTACTTTGGAGAATTCCTATTGGTCCATTCATCATGACTTATATTTTATACAATGTAAACAGCAGCTGCTGCGCTCAAAAGATGTAGAAAAATAAAAATTGACGAACGCGGAGAGACATGTCTTTCTCTGGACAGTGACGATACAAGACTATGTAAGACGTGTAGGTTGATGTCGACATCACAGCTCCTGCTCTCCATCACCGCCACTGCACAGCTTCTCTACATTTACACTGAATTGTAAAGAATTTTTTAAAAACTTGGTGGAGTTCCCCTTCTACACAAAACCTACTACACTAACTCTCTGCCAAAGTATGTGTGGTTCTCTCTCCACGTTTATCAGCTGGATATCTGCGGATACCTGAACATCAAAAGCAGTCGGCATGCACATGTGCAGCCGAGACCCCACCTGCTCTCCCCCCTCCCCCCTCTCTCCAGGTTCCTCTGCGCAGTCACAAAGCATCACCCTCAGCAGTGCAGGCGCAGACGCAGGCCATCGCGCTCCAGCTTTTCACACTCCACAGAGTGCTGCCAACGAGCATGGGTCAGACACGGCCACCCACCCCACACACATGCCCACCCCACCCCACACGTCGTCCGAGGGCTGTGAAAGCGGTCAGTTTGTTGACAGCTGTTTGCCGAGCCAGGGGGTATTGATTATATCTAGGGGGGACGAACTCTCTTTCCCCTCTCTCCTCTCCCTCCGTCTGTCCTTCTCTCGCTCCGTGCGGGACAGGGGGGCGGTTCCGAACCCGTTCCAGACGAGTGCTGAATTTTTGATGCTTCCCCTGCGGCTGTGCGAGCGTGTTAATGGCTATCTTTAACACACGACCCCGAGATCAAAGGCCTGCCACTCACAGCCCAGACACGCCTTATCAATAATGTACCAGCCAAGACCAAATTAATACAGCATCTCTCAGCCTCCCTCACACACACACACACACACACACACACACACACACACACGGCTGTTTTCATCCAGTGATGGGACCCCCACAGGACCACCACGGAGAAGGCACTATATGCGTGGTGGATCATTCTCAGCACTGCACTGACACTGATGTGGTGTGTTGTGTTAGTGTGTGTTGTGCTGATGTGAGTGGATCAGAAACAGTTGATCCATGCTCGCTGCTGCTGGAGTGTCCACTCACTGTCCACTCTATTAGACACTCCTACTACTTGCTGGTCCACCTTGTAGATGGAAAGTCAAAGAGTTTGTGTTCTCTGGTCTTTCATCAGTGGTCACAGGACACTATCCACAGGATGCTGCCCTCGGAATAGTGCCCACAGGACACTACCCACAGGACGCTGCCCTAAGAATAGTGCCCACAGGACACTACCCACAGGACGCTGCCCTAAGAATAGCGCCCACAGGACACTATACACAGGACGCTTCACTCAGAATAGTGCCCACAGGACGCTACCCACAGGATGCTGCCCTCAGGACACTGCCCACAGGACAGTGCTCACAGGGCGCTGCCCTCAGGACACTGCCCACAGGACAGTGCTCACAGGGTGCTACCCACAGGGCGCTGCCCTCAGAATAGTGCCCACAGGACGCTGCCCACAGGGCGCTGCCCTTAGAGTAGTGCCCACAGGACGCTGCCCACAGGACGCTGCCCTTAGAGTAGTGTCCACATGACACTACCCACAGGATGCTGCCCTCAGAATAGTGCCCACAGGACAGTGCCCACAGGACATGGCCCTCAGAATAGAGCCCACAGGACGCTGCCCACAGGACGCTGCCCTTAGAGTAGTGTCCACATGACACTACCCACAGGACGCTGCCCTTAGAGTAGCGCCCACAGGACAGTGCCCACAGGACATGGCCCTCAGAATAGTGCCCACAGGACGCTGCCCTCAGAATAGTGCCCACAGGATGCTGTTGTCTGGATAGTTTTGCTTAGTGGACTATTCTCAGTCGAGCAGTGACACTCAGGTGTCTAATCCACTCACATCAGCACAACACACACTAACACACCACCACCATGTCAGTGTCACTGCAGTTCTGAGAATGATCCACCACCCAAATAGAATCAGATGAACTACAGTCTGTAAGTGTAGGACTATCATATATGGTCAGTGGAGCTGATATAATGACTAACAGCGCTGCACCAGATTCAGTTCATTGTTGTTTCACAAAAACAAACAAAGGTATGAAGACGGTCAGTGAATGGAACTGAACAATAAGATGAATCAGAGATGAGTCTTTATGTCCAGGGCTGGTCAGTCTGTGTCATTGTCAGTGCTGGGTGCAGGATCAGTGCGCCGGCCGCTATTGATAACCTCCACATCCATATTCATGTCCCTGCATCTCTCTGCATACCATCCATTTAAATTGGAAATCTCTCTTTCATGTGCACACATGTCACCAGCTCACGGCAGAGCGAGCACACGGAGGCCGTACGCTGCCCGTCAGGAGTGCGCAGGGCTGGAGAAAGTGCACTCGCACAGACAGGAAGATGGACGGCTCTGAAAATGAAAACTCAAACAACAGGAAACAAAACAAAACAAAAAAAAACAGAGCAGAAAAGTTTGAGCAGCCAAGTGTAACCTCATCCTCCCTCGAGTAAATCTGTGATCTCAGAGAGACAGGAGAGAGAGAGGGAGAGAGAGAGAGAGAGAGAAGGAGGGAGAGAGAGAGAGAGAGAAGGAGGGAGAGAAGGAGGGAGAGAAGGAGGGAGAGAAGGAGGGAGAGAGAGAGGGAGAGAGAGAGAGAGGAGGGAGAGAGAGAGAGAGAGAGAAGGAGGGAGAGAGAGAGAGAGAGAAGGAGGGAGAGAAGGAGGGAGAGAAGGAGGGAGAGAGAGAGAGAGAGAGAAGGAGGGAGAGAGAGAGAGAGAGAAGGAGGGGAGAGAAGGAGGGAGAGAGAGAGGGAGAGAGAGAGAGAGAGGGAGAGAGAGAGAGAGAGAGAAGGAGGGAGAGAGAGAGAGAGAGAAGGAGGGAGAGAAGGAGGGAGAGAGAGAGAGACAGGAGAGAGAGAGAGAGAGAGAGACAGAAGGAGGGAGAGAGAGAGAAGGAGGGAGAGAGAGAGAGACAGGAGAGAGAGAGAGAGAGCGAGAGAGAAGGAGGAGAAAGAGAGAGAGAAGGAGGGAGAGAGAGAGACAGGAGAGAGAGAGAAGGAGGGAGAAAGAGAGAGAAGGAGGGAGAGAGAGACAGGAGAGAGAGAAGGAGGGAGAGAGAGACAGGAGAGAGAGAGAGAGAGAGAGAGAGAAGGAGGGAGAGAGAGAGAGAGAGGAGGGAGAGAGAGAGAGACAGGAGAGAGAGAGAGAGCGAGAGAGAAGGAGGGAGAAAGAGAGAGAGAAGGAGGGAGAGAGAGACAGGAGAGAGAGAGAGAGAGAAGGAGGGAGAAAGAGAGAGAAGGAGGGAGAGAGAGAGACAGGAGAGAGAGAAGGAGGGAGAGAGAGAGAAGGAGGGAGAAAGAGAGACAGGAGAGAGAGAGAGAGAGAAAGAAGCTAGAAGAACTCTTCCTCTCTAATTTCACTCTTCCTGTTTTCTCTTTTCCTCTAACCCTTCCTTTCTCTTTTCACTCTTCCTTTCTATTTTCACTCTTCCTCTCTATTTTCACTCTTCCTCTAACATTTCCTTTCTATTTTTACTCTTCCTCTAACTCTTCCTTTCTATTTTCACTCTTCCTCTCTATTTTCACTCTTCCACTAACTCTTCCTCTCTATTTTCACTCTTCCTCTAACTCTTCATTTCTATTTTCACTCTTCCACTAACTCTTCTCTTCTCTATTTTCACTCTTCCACTAACTCTTCCTCTCTATTTTCACTCTTCCTCTAACTCTTCCTCTCTATAGTCATTCCTCCTCTCTATTTTCACTCTTCCTCTATATTTTCACTCTTCCTGTTTTCACTCTTCCTCTAACTCTTCCTCTCTATTTTCTCTTTCTCTAACTCTTCCTCTCCATTTTCACTCTTTCAGTTTTCTCTCTTCCCCTAATTCTATATCTCTTTCACTCTTCCTATTTTTATTCTTTCTCTCCATTTTGTCTCTTCCCCTAACTCTTCCTCTCTAATTTCACTCTTCCTGTTTTCTCTCTTCCTCTAACTCTTCCTTTCTATTTTCACTCTTCCACTAACTCTTCCTCTCTATTTTTACTCTTCCTCTCTATTTTCACTCTTCCACTAACTCTTCCTCTCTATTTTCACTCTTCCTCCAACTCTTCTTCTCGATTTTCTCTCTTCCCCTAACTCTTCCTCTCTAATTTCACTCTTCCTGTTTTCTCTCTTCCTCTAACTCCTCCTTTCTATTTTCACTCTTCCACTAACTCTTCCTCTCTATTTTTACTCTTCCTCTCTATTTTCACTCTTCCACTAACTCTTCCTCTCTATTTTTACTCTTCCTCTCTATTTTCACTCTTCCACTAACTCTTCCTCTCTATTTTCACTCTTCCTCCAACTCTTCCTTTCTATTTTAACTCTTCCTGTCTATTTTTAATTTTCCTCTCTATTTTTACTCTTCCTCTAACTCTTCCTTTCTATTTTCACTCTTCCTCCAACTCTTCCTCTGGTTTCACTTTTTCACTCTTCTCAACCAACACAGTGGAGGCTTGGAACAGACGTGAAGGTCCACATAAACAAACATGAAGACTGTTTTCAATAATTACAGACAGTATTTGTTTCTCCTTTTACAGAATCATCCGGCGTTCTAGGAAGGCCTAGAGGGTTCTCCGCAGTCTAAATCACCCTATACTTCTCTCACTCTGTTCTTTCTACAGCTCTCTCTCTCTCTCTCTCTGTTTTTATGCCATTACTAGCAGCCACCAATTACTGACAGCAATGATTAGACCTTCACATTAAGCACACATTTACACACACAGGGGAAGCGAGGGACGAGAGCGTTGCCGACAGCCCGGCAGGATGGAAGCACATGTGACATGTGTGAGTAACCCAGCAACCCACCACCATCAATTAATGACGCTATGAGGAAGGGGGCAGCACTGGGGGCAGAAACAGGGGCTGTAGCTGGTCAGGGTCAGGGGGCCATTGGGCACTGCGGCACAGCGAGGGCTGCATGGGCAAGGACGTTTCTCTCTGCTAGCGAGCACACTGTTCAATTAGCATAGCCTGGGACACACCAGACACCGGCAGCTCAGTATGAGGTCCCGCAAGGACGTTTAACTTCTTTTCTAAACTTTCAGCAAGTTGGAGTGTTAAGACAACAGAAGGACACAGCTGTGGGAGAGCGTCAGTGCAAGAACGCATCGACAGGGTTTTAATCAGGAGAGAACTTTCAGTCCGAACCAGAATGGAGCTTGTAAACGTTCAAGCTTAACAACTGAAAAGTGGGAAAATACGGGTGCACGGGCCACTAGGGGGCGCACAGAGGGCACAGCAAGGGTCAGCGCAGGAGGAAATTTGTTGAATTTGGAAAATTAGTACCAACGTCAGGTCCCAATGAGTTCAGGCAGAATGAATATCCTGCAATTTAAACGACTGAGTAGAAAAACACTCCAGTATTGACTACATAAACACATTTCCCATATCGCTACACCAATTAATATTAGTTTGGCTCCAAGGCCTTTAACAACACCTCCGTGAAAGTCCCATACTTGGCACGAGCTGTGCTTGAGTACTTTTGCTACATTAAGAGTTTTTTTTAATCCCCTGTGCGAGCCCCGCCGGAGGAAGTGAAGCCAGACTGGAGCGGTAAAGCGAGCTTAAGAGGTGGGTGTACGGGTTTTTTTTTGGCGTGGGTGGTGCGCAAGGGGTGTTTTGGAGCTGTGGAATGTCACAACAGATGGAGGCAGATGGCCATTCATATTCCTGAATCTCATTACCACCTCCCCGAGATTCATATGATCACAATAAAACCCCCAAACAGATGCATCAGTCCATCAGCCTTTAGCCCAGTCAGGCATGCTAGAGCATTTTACCAGCCAAGAGGGGCACTTTATACATGTCACACACACACACACAGATGCACACAAGTAACCCCTGCCGTAGAGACCCTCAGAGACCCCCCACCCCACACACACAGACTCATATACAGTAATGAAGGACGGCATCTTCATAGCAAATTAGCACTACTAGAGGACTGTTATTGAAGAAAGTGCTAAAAGCCCAACAGTTTTATCTGGATGGAGAGATGGATGAATAGATGGATGGTCTGATGAATAGATGACTGTCTCATGGATGGCTGGATGGATGAATGGATAGATGGCAAGTGGGTGGGTGGATAGATGGATGGACTTATGAATAGATGACTGTCTCATGGATGGCTGGATGGATGAATGGATAGATGGCAAGTGGGTGGGTGGATAGATGGATGGACTTATGAATAGATGACTGTCTCATGGATGGGTGGACGGATGAATTAATGATGAATGGACTAACAAATAGATTGATGGAGGAGTTAGTGTTCCTGATTGGACAGTGAATGGACTGATGAATGGATTGATGGAGAAACTGATGTTCATGATTGGACAGTGAATTAAATGATGAATGGATTGATGGAGGAGTTAATGTTCATGATTGGAAGTGAATGGATGGGTGGAGGAACTGATGTTGCTGATTGGACATTGAGTAGACAGATGAATGGATTGATGGAGAAATTGATGTTCCTGATTGGACAGTGAATAGACTGATGAATGGATTAATGGAGAAATTGATGTTCCTGATTGGACAGTGAGTGGACTGATGAATGGACTGATGTAGGAATTGATGTTCCTGATTGGACAGTGAATAGACTGATGAATGAATCGATGAAGAAAATTCCACTGACCCGTGCTTCATATATAGTTCAGGATCTACAAATGGAGTGACATATAATTGAACTGAGGGTCAAATGGATGGATGGATAGATGAATGAGTGAATTAACAGACAGGTGCCTGTATGGATGACTTTTTCGTGGACTGATAAATGGACTTATGGATGGAGTGACAGACTGAACTGATGGCCAAATGGACGTGTGGATGGATGGACAGACGGAGTGACAGGTGTGACTAAAAGGATGAATGAATGAATGAAAAGATGCATGGATGGAAGGATGACTGAGTGAATAAATAGATGGATAAGTGGACTAATAAATGGATTTAAGGAGGAATTAATGTTCGTCTGCAGGGATGGTTAATTGGATGGATAGATGTAACTGAACTGATGGTACAAATGGATGGATGGACTGATTAAAAAGGTGACTGAAAGGATGGAAGAGTGAATGATATGGGTTTAAGCAGATAAATAAAATATATAGATGAATTTGTATTATAAATATAATTGGATAAATGAAAGATAGATGGATGGATTGAGTAACAGAGGTGACTGAACTAATGGTTGAATTTAGGTTTACATGGATTGAAAGATTAAAAAATGAAATTATGTAAATTATGGACTGATGGACAAATGATTGAATTGATGCAGGTATGGATACAGACACATGGATGCTGGATGAAATATAACTGGATGGATAACTTGATTGATGGAGGAATGGATGGTCTTTATTTGACCAGTGGCTTCAGTTGACCAGTCTTTAAAATATAGTTCTGATCGTTCTGATTACACAGATGGAGCTGCAGACCCAACTAAACAGCTGGTCAAATGGGTGGATGGAGAGATTGATGTTTGATAGTCTAATGTATTGACTGAATGAAGGAGGTCACATATATTTAGTATAACATATTAAAACAGTACTGATAGTCCAGCAGAGGCAGCCACAGCGTATGAAATTTTGATATATCTATTTTCAGTGCATAAACAATACTACTACCAGGTCTCCTGCTAGGACCTCAGCTCTTCAGGTGCAGTCAAATGTTCACAGTGACTGAGCAAAGGCCATTTTCTCCTGTCCTCACCTCAAAAAGCACAACATAGAGAAATATCCCACGCTCTGCCAGGGCAGGCCAGTTTACAGACCACTCGCCCGGCCAGGCTACAGATATGTAAGTGCTTTTTCGCCGGCGGGTGGATAAACGTAAAAGTATATATTGACAAAATGTCATCGCAAACCCAGATGTCACCTGCCGTATAGCATCTGACTGCAGGCCTCAAGCTGGGTATTTCCCTCCTATGTGATTTATAGTTTGGGCTTCAGTGATAATATCCAGAGAAAAGAAAAGCAGCAGCCCCGGGAAGAAAAGTGTGAGCTCCTGCTGGCTGTGCTGTGGGTATCTGAGGAAAAGCCTCAACCCTAGCCTCTTATTACGGGCTCTGAATGGAGGGGCTGCCAGATCTGTCAGCGGCGTCGCAATGTGCGCAGTTAGTGAAGCATCACAACACATTATGGCCACATATGACGGGAGTGATTTATGGAAAGCCGGCGGCGTAGCCGCATATTTATTTTGACAGGCGACTATTGCGGCGAGCACGAGTCACTAAAATATTACATGTGCACCGAGCCGTCGCAATAAAAGAATCGCAATGATCCATAGACTGTCAGGAGTACATCTGAGGGAACGGTCAGTGGGAATGGACAGATTAGAAAACACTTCCTTCTCCGAGAATAGAGGTCATGCGGAATATTTTGGGGGCTCTTTGTTCTCGGTTTTGCACACGGGACACCACTACATAAACAACTCCATACAGAAATAGTCTGTTTCCTGCTGGCGCGCCCTGATCTGCTGGGTATGCTGCCTCTGAGGGTAATTAAGGGCTGTGTTTGTTTTTTTTTGTTGTTTTTTTTGTTTTTTTTTTAAAGAATGTATTTAGTTTATGTGATTTCTGAGCATCTGTTTGCCTCGGGTACGGCTCTGCTGTCGGACTAAAATAGCGTCTGGGTGTTAAAGCTTGCTGACGGAGACGGAGCTGGGAGGCGGTGTAGCAGGTGGGCTCCAGCAAACATTTCCTGTGTTACATTCAAATGTGGTGCATATGCGAATGTGTTACCTGCATACATCATATTTCTGATCTAGTCTCTATATGTGGAACAGCGGCATAGTCACCATATGGTATACGTTTCATGGTATAGTATATATATTATATTTATATATTTATTGTCTATATATGAATCATTCTACTAAACTTGTACAATACAATTGGGATCTTTTATCTGACTTTAGGAGTCAGTAGGAGTAAGTTGTCAGCAGCAATGTTCTAGATAGAGCATCAAAAGAGGTGTGTGAGGGGGTAGGAGAGTGTTAGAGTAGAGTATGAGTGTGGGGGGTTATGAGAGTATGAGTGTGAGGTGGTATGAGTGTGAGGTGGTATGAGTGTAAGTGGCTATATAGTATGAGTGTGGGGGGTGTGAGAGTATGAGTGTGAGGTGTTATGAGTGTAAGGGGCTATTAGAGTATGAGTGTGGGGGGTGTGAGAGTATGAGAGTGAGGTGGTATGAATGTGAGGGGTATGAGAGTATGAGTGTGAGGTGGTATTAGTGTGAGGGGCTATGAGAGTATGAGTGTGGGGGGTGTGAGAGTATGAGAGTGAGGGGCTATGAGAGTATGAGTGTGAGGTGGTATGAGTGTGAGGGGCTATGAGAGTATGAGTGTGAGGGGGTGTGAGAGTATGAGTGTGAGGGGGTGTGAGAGTATGAGTGTGAGGGGGTGTGAGTATGAGTGTGGGGGGATTTGAGAGTATGAGTGTGGGGGGGCTGTGAGGTGGTATGAGTGTGAGGTGGTATGAGTGTGAGGGGCTATGAGAGTATGAATGTGAGGTGGTATGAGTGTGAGGGGCTATGAGAGTATGAGTGTGAGGGGGTGTGAGAGTATGAGTGTGAGGGGGTATGAGAGTATTAGTGTGAGGGGTATGAGAGTATAAGTGTGAGGTGGTATGAGAGTATGAGTGTGAGGGGGTGTGAGTATGAGTGTGAGGGGGTATGAGAGTATTAGTGTGAGGGGTATGAGAGTATGAGTGTGTGGGGATTTGAGAGTATGAGTGTGGGGGGCTGTGAGAGTATGAGTGTGAGGGGTATGAGAGTATGAGTGTGAGGTGGTATGAGTGTGAGGGGCTATGAGAGTTTGAGTGTGAGGTGGTATGAGTGTGAGGGGGTATGAGAGTATGAGTGTGAGGGGTTATGAGAGTATGAGTGTGAGGGGTATGAGAGTATGTGTGTGAGGTGGTATGAGTGTGAGGGGTATGAGAGTATGAGTGTGAGGTGGTATGAGAGTATGAGTTTGAGGTGGTATGAGTGTGAGGGGGTATGAGAGTATGAGTTTGAGGTGGTATGAGTGTGAGGGGTATGAGAGTATGAGTGTGAGGTGGTATGAGAGTATGAGTGTGAGGTGGTATGAGTGTGAGGGGGTATGAGAGTATGAATGTGAGGTGGTATGAGTGTGAGGGGCTATGAGAGTATGAGTGTGAGGGGGTGTGAGAGTATGAGTGTGAGGGGGTATGAGAGTATTAGTGTGAGGGGTATGAGAGTATAAGTGTGAGGTGGTATGAGAGTATGAGTGTGAGGGGGTGTGAGTATGAGTGTGAGGGGGTATGAGAGTATTAGTGTGAGGGGTATGAGAGTATGAGTGTGTGGGGATTTGAGAGTATGAGTGTGGGGGGCTGTGAGAGTATGAGTGTGAGGGGTATGAGAGTATGAGTGTGAGGTGGTATGAGTGTGAGGGGCTATGAGAGTTTGAGTGTGAGGTGGTATGAGTGTGAGGGGGTATGAGAGTATGAGTGTGAGGGGTTATGAGAGTATGAGTGTGAGGGGTATGAGAGTATGTGTGTGAGGTGGTATGAGTGTGAGGGGTATGAGAGTATGAGTGTGAGGTGGTATGAGAGTATGAGTTTGAGGTGGTATGAGTGTGAGGGGGTATGAGAGTATGAGTTTGAGGTGGTATGAGTGTGAGGGGTATGAGAGTATGAGTGTGAGGTGGTATGAGAGTATGAGTGTGAGGTGGTATGAGTGTGAGGGGGTATGAGAGTATGAGTGTGAGGTGGTATGAGTGTGAGGTGGTATGAGTGTGAGGGGGTATGAGAGTATGAGTGTGAGGGGCTATGAGAGTATGAGTGTGAGGGGTATGAGAGTATGAGTGTGAGGTGGTATGAGTGTGAGGTGGTATGAGTGTGAGGGGGTATGAGAGTATGAGTGTGAGGGGCTATGAGAGTATGAGTGTGAGGGGTATGAGAGTATGAGTGTGAGGGGCTATGAGAGTATGAGTGTGAGGGGTATGAGAGTATGTGTGTGAGGTGGTATGAGTGTGAGGGGTATGAGAGTAAGAGTGTGAGGTGGTATGAGAGTATGAGTGTGAGGTGGTATGAGTGTGAGGTGGTATGAGAGTATGAGTGTGAGGGGCTATGAGAGTATGAGTGTGAGGGGTATGAGAGTATGAGTGTGAGGTGGTATGAGTGTGAGGTGGTATGAGTGTGAGGGGGTATGAGAGTATGAGTGTGAGGGGCTATGAGAGTATGAGTGTGAGGGGTATGAGAGTATGTGTGTGAGGTGGTATGAGTGTGAGGGGTATGAGAGTAAGAGTGTGAGGTGGTATGAGAGTATGAGTTTGAGGTGGTATGAGTGTGAGGGGTTATGAGAGTATGAGTGTGAGGAGATATGTGAGTATGAGTGTGAAGGGGTATGAGAGTATGAGTGTGAGGGGGTATGAGAGTATGAGTGTGAGGGGGTATGAGTGTGAGGTGGTATGAGAGTATGAGTGTGAGGGGTATGAGAGTATGAGTGTGAGGGGTATGAGAGTATGAGTGTGAGGTGGTATGAGAGTATGAGTGTGAGGTGGTATGAATTTGAGGTGGTATGAGTGTGAGGGGGTATGAGAGTATGAGTGTGAGGTGGTATGAGTGTGAGGTGGTATGAGTGTGAGGGTGTATGAGAGCATGAATGTGAGGTGGTATGAGTGTGAGGGGGTATGAGTGTGAGGTGGTATGAGAGTATGAGTGTGAGGTGGTATGAGCGTATGAGTGTGAGGGGGTATGAGTGTGAGGGGATATGAGAGTATGAGTGTGAGGGGATATGAGAGTATGAGTGTGAGGTGGTATGAGAGTATGAGTGTGAGGGGATATAAGAGTATGAGTGTGAGGGGGTATGAGAGTGTGAGTGTGAGGGGGTATGAGAGTATGAGTGTGAGGGGATATGAGAGTATGAGTGTGAGGTGGTATGAGAGTATGAGTGTGAGGGGATATGAGAGTATGAGTGTGAGGTGGTATGAGTGTGAGGAAGTATGAGAGTATGAGTGTGAGGTGGTATGAGTGTGAGGGGGTATGAGAGTATGAGTGTGAGGTGGTATGAGTGTGAGGGGGTATGAGAGTATGAGTGTGAGGTGGTATGAGTGTGAGGGGGTATGAGAGTATGAGTGTGAGGTGGTATGAGTGTGAGGGGGTATGAGAGTATGAGTGTGAGGTGGTATGAGTGTGAGGGGGTATGAGAGTATGAGTGTGAGGTGGTATGAGTGTGAGGTGGTATGAGTGTGAGGTGGTATGAGAGTATGAGTGTGAGGTGGTATGAGAGTATGAGTGTGAGGGGGTATGAGAGTATGAGTGTGAGGTGGTATGAGTGTGAGGTGGTATGAGTGTGAGGTGGTATGAGAGTATGAGTGTGGGGTGGTATGAGTGTGAGGTGGTATGAGAGTATGAGTGTGAGGTGGTATGAGTGTGAGGGGCTATGAGAGTATGAGTGTGAGGTGGTATGAGTGTGAGGAGGTATGAGAGTATGAGTGTGAGGTGGTATGAGTGTGAGGGGGTATGAGAGTATGAGTGTGAGGTGGTATGAGTGTGAGGGGTATGAGAGTATGAGTGTGAGGTGGTATGAGTGTGAGGGGGTATGAGAGTATGAGTGTGAGGTGGTATGAGTGTGAGGTGGTATGAGAGTATGAGTGTGAGGTGGTATGAGTGTGAGGGGGTATGAGAGTATGAGTGTGAGGTGGTATGAGTGTGAGGTGGTATGAGTGTGAGGTGGTATGAGAGTATGAGTGTGAGGTGGTATGAGAGTATGAGTGTGAGGGGGTATGAGAGTATGAGTGTGAGGTGGTATGAGAGTGAGGTGGTATGAGTGTGAGTTGTATGAGTGTGAGGGGGTATGTGTGTATGAGTGTGAGGGGGTATGTGTGTGAGGTGGTATGAGAGTATGAGTGTGAGGGGGTATGAGTGTGAGGGGCTATGAGAGTATGAGTGTGAGGTGGTATGAGTGTGAGGAGGTAAGAGAGTATGAGTGTGAGGTGGTATGAGTGTGAGGGGGTATGAGAGTATGAGTGTGAGGTGGTATGAGAGTATGAGTGTGAGGTGGTATGAGTGTGAGGTGGTATGCAGAGTATGAGTGTGAGGGGGTATGAGTGTGAGGTGGTATGAGAGTATGGAGTGTGAGGTGGTCATGAGAGTATGAGGTCGTGAGGGGCTATGAGAGTATGAGAGATGAGAGGGTTATGAGAGTATGAGTGTGAGGGGGTATGAGAGTATGAGTGTGAGGGGCTATGAGAGTATGGTGTGAGGTGGTATGAGAGTATGAGTGTGAGGGGGTATGAGAGTATGAGTGTGAGGGGGTATGAGAGTATGAGTGTGAGGTGGTATGAGAGTATGAGTGTGAGGGGGTATGAGAGTATGAGTGTGAGGTGGTATGAGTGTGAGGGGGTATGAGAGTATGAGTGTGAGGTGGTATGTGAGTATGAGTGTGAGGGGATATGAGAGTATGAGTGTGAGGGGGTATGAGAGTATGAGTGTGAGGGGCTATGAGAGTATGAGTGTGAGGTGGTATGAGAGTATGAGTGTGAGGTGGTATGAGTGTGAGGTGGTATGAGAGTATGAGTGTGAGGTGGTATGAGTGTGAGGGGTATGAGAGTATGAGTGTGAGGGGCTATGAGAGTATGAGTGTGAGGTGGTATGAGAGTATGAGTGTGAGGTGGTATGAGTGTGAGGGGGTATGAGAGTATGAGTGTGAGGTGGTATGAGTGTGAGGGGGTATGAGAGTATGAGTGTGAGGTGGTATGAGTGTGAGGTGGTATGAGTGTGAGGGGTATGAGAGTATGAGTGTGAGGGGGTATGAGAGTATGAGTGTGAGGTGGTATGAGTGTGAGGTGGTATAAGTGTGAGGGGGTATGAGAGTATGAGTGTGAGGGGGTATGAGAGTATGAGTGTGAGGTGGTATGAGTGTGAGGGGGTATGAGTGTGAGGGGGTATGAGAGTATGAGTGTGAGGGGGTATGAGAGTATGAGTGTGAGGGGTATGAGTGTGAGGGGGTATGAGTGTGAGGGGGTATGAGAGTATGCGTGTGAGGGGGTATGAGAGTATGAGTGTGAGGTGGTATGAGTGTGAGGGGGTATGAGTGTGAGGGGGTATGAGAGTATGAGTGTGAGGGGGTATGAGAGTATGAGTGTGAGGTGGTATGAGTGTGAGGGGGTATGAGAGTATGAGTGTGAGGTGGTATGAGTGTGAGGGGGTATGAGAGTATGAGTGTGAGGTGGTATGAGTGTGAGGTGGTATGAGTGTGAGGGGGTATGAGAGTATGAGTGTGAGGTGGTATGAGTGTGAGGGGGTATGAGTGTGAGGGGGTATGAGAGTATGAGTGTGAGGGGTATTCAAATCAGTCCCTGTGAGTTTAAGAACCTGATGGCTTGAGGAGTAAAGCTGTTGCAGAGTCTGGCAGTGATGGCACAGACGCTCCGGTACCTCCTGCTGAAAGAAACACAGTCTTGAAGAGTTTAAACTCACTTCATTTCAGACAGTATGTTTCAGTAGAGACAGTTTTTAATGATTTTCAGATTTCAGGACACATATACTCACATTTACCATGTGGTCATGAGGGACAGGGATGCAGCTTCACCTTCAGCTCTAAAATGCAGGAGGGTGGCTAAAATAAGCCTCTGCCTTCAGGCCAAAACTCAGTGACATAAAACATGGGACAGTATTTAAATTATTTATTTATTTGGAAAAAATCATCTCATAATAAAACTAAATCACACTGTTTACAAAGAGTTGGTTGGAGTAGCTGCCTTCTAAAATAAAGTACCATATAAATGAGGATTTTGTGGATACCTCACTTCTTACTTTCTCCGTTAAGACCTTGTGTTTGAATATATAATAACGTAATCCTTGTAAATTTCTGTGGTCTGAAATTCTTTCAAAGTAATTCTGAACAACTGATTCACGTACAGTACTGTGCAGTTTCAGGCACTTTGGGCCATTTTTAATTATAACAAGACTGGAAACTTTTATTTACGGAACATAATACTTTATTATTTAAAAATTCAAACAGCTTTAATACAGTAAGTAGTTCTTTTACTATTACAAGCTTCTCCTTGTGGAAACAACCCAGTATTATTTACAGTTCTCATCTAATACCTGCTTTGATACTGCTTTTAATACTGCTCAGTACTTCATTAAGCTAAATCAAGATTGCTGCTGAAGGAACTGAATACATTCATACAATGTCTGGGGCGTCCAGGAGAAATCTGGAACCTAACTTTGTTCTTCAAACTGGAGCTCAAGATCTGATCTACTTCTCTCACAATAACATATTCATGATACTTTGTATTGTTTGTATGATTATTTACATCTGTTCTAATCATATCTGCTGTTTTTACTGGTGAACACACACTTATTGATTAGATAAAGACTTTAAAAATAAGTGAGTATAAAAGGGAGAACAACATTCTAGGTTAGTTTAGTATCTGAAGATCAGCAGTTGATGGCTTGCTGACCGACTCAAAATGACCAGAAACAACTTTCTTTAGAGACCCGTCAGTCCATTGTTGTGTTAAGAAAGAAGATACTCCATTAAAACAAGAACATTTCACTGTGAGATATATATATATATATATATATATATATATATATATATATATATATATATATATATATATATATATATATATATATATAGAGAGAGAGAGAGAGAGAGAGAGAGAGAGAGAGAGAGAGAGAGAGAGAGAGAGAGAGAGAGAAGACTCCTCTCTATCCTGGAGCCTGGACGGTGGAATGAACTTTGATCAGTGGTCTGTACAGCAAACTGGACTCTCCCACGGTCTTCAAGCGCAGACTGAAACTTTCTCTATAGAAGAATTATGTATTGAAATGAATTACACTTATCTGTTTATGTTCTAGGTATGAGCATCAGCAGAGTATTCCAAAATATTGCACTTATAATGTATTTAACTCTGTATTTAGTTATTTTTTTCCATTCTCTCTCGGTATCAGCAATGGTTGTGTATTGATCGGTACTCTACTTACGCTGTATTTAACTCAGTATTTTCCTCTCCAGGTATCAGCACTGGGTCTTGTTTCTGGCAGAGTTAGAGCTCAAGGGTAGTTTAGATTTGAACCTGTTTGTACTAGCTAGAGATACATACTCTAACTGAACACAAGGCATTTCTGTAAGTTGTTCTGGATGAGAGCGTCTGATAAATGCCATAAATGTAAATGCAGTAAAGCTAAGTGGTGCACTGTGGCACGCTGAGAAACTGAACTGTGCTCAAAGTCACTAAGCACTGTCAATGTTAAGCATCATCCTGCCCGCATGCATACCTCCATACCTTCTGGACCCTGCATGAAGCCTTTTACGATCCCACAATGCACCTCAATAGGTACTGTACAAACACTGTTATTCTAGTGGACAGCCATTAAGCTCTTTCGAGTGATGAGCAAATCTGTGTAACATTACGACACAAAATCATTCACTTCCACCATAAATCCAGTTCCCTATAATAGCGCTCCATACCGCACTCCTGATTTTCTATTATGGAGAGGTAAGAGGATCATTTCCAACACTAGAAATTGCACAATTCATCTAACACTTCATCCTCCCCGCAGAGGGTGATAAATAGCTAATGGGCTAAATGATGCAAGTTCAAGCAGGTGTTGAACTTTTAATTAAAGAAGTAGATTAGTGATAGCAAAAGTACTCAAATCAACTACTGAACTTC
The DNA here is from genome assembly GCA_021613375.1 of Megaleporinus macrocephalus. NCBI lineage: Eukaryota > Metazoa > Chordata > Actinopteri > Characiformes > Anostomidae > Megaleporinus > Megaleporinus macrocephalus. The sequence continues at coordinate 42,071,092 of CM038711.1, read as the reverse complement.
AGCGGTGTGGTCTGGTTCTTCAGGCTTGGACCAATCAGCTAACATTAAAATCACCTCCTTATATCTACACACGCTGTCCATGTTATCAGCTCCACTTACACACTGTAGTTCATCTGATTCTCTGCATACATTGTTTATCAGGACCACCACAGAGCAGTTACTATTATGAAGATGCATCATTCTCAGTTTAAACACCTCAGTGTCACTGCTGGACTGAAAATAGTCCACCAACCAGCAACATCCAGCCAACAGTGTCCTGTGGGCAGCGTCCTGTGACCACTAATGAAGCAGACGAGCTATCGCCTCTGATCTATACATTTAACCAGCGAGGTGAGAGTGTCTGATAGAATGAACAGTGAGTGGACACAGTGTTTAAAAACTCCAGCAGCATGTCAGTATCACTGCAGTGCTGAGAATGACCCACCACCCAAATATAGTACCTGCTCTGTGGGGGTCCTGATCATTGAAGAGCAGGTTAACAATGTATACAGAGAATCAGATGAACTACTGTCTGTAAGAGTAGAACTACAAAGTGCTCCTGTATTATAAATGGAGCTGATAAATTGAAGTGACTTGAAGAAAAAGTGTATATGCAAGGAGGTGGTTTAATGTTCTGGCTGATGAGTGTGTGGCACCACATGCCACGTAATAGCATTTTAAAGCCTGTTGGCTTCTAATATCCACACAGAAGTAAAAAAAAAAAAAAAAGAAAGACAGAAAAAGTAGTTAAAAGAGTAAAGAAAGTCACTTCACTGGATTCCATTTCCTCTGATAACTTCAGACTGTTGTGCCTTTGGCTAAGAATATAGCTCAGCCTTCAGCTCAGGCCCACCGAGCACTCCGTCCTCTTTTAGTTTTTTTTTTAGATGGTTGAGGGGACGTCTGAGGGAAGAGCATGAATCTGTAACACGTTCAGAGCAGAGCAGTCATGTAGCCTTATCAATTCATTAGGAAGGTGCAACCAACTAAAGTGATAGACAACTGTTTCTGAAACCATTAGAACAATCTTTTCTTGAAAGACTAAGGAGACAGAAAGACTGAGGAGACAGAGAGACTGAGGAGACAGAAAGACCTAGGAGACAGAAAGACTGAGGAGACAGAGAAACTCAGGAGACAGAAGTGAAGGAAGAGAGTTTTGATCCTGGATATGATTAAAAAAAAGTATAAAAAAATACCTTTATTTGAAACCTAAGGAGTCTTTGGTGTAGGCCTCATCTTGGGTCCAGGACTTGGAGCGTCGAGACCTCCACACACCCTGTCAGATTGGGACGGCAGGGACGGAGCCCACCCCCTTCTCAACAACAGGGCAGAGCCAAACTTGTGGTGGTGGAAAGGAAGGAGGGGAAAGTCAAAACGTCATCACCTGAAAGTAGTCGGAGGGAAGCAGAGTCATTTTAAAGGCAGGTGTAGTCCAGCGATTTGGAGGAGTAACGAATGAATGAGTCTTCTTGGCAGAACTTTCAGTAAAGCTTCCATTTCTGGTGATGTTTAAAAGCCAGTACTAGTATTTTATCATTGTGTGAAGTATCCTAGTGGTTTAACAGGCATCCTAGAACAAGTAGCACATGCATTTGATGGTTTAATGCCATCTAAAGGCGTCAGACTGGTCTGTTTACTGTCCAAGTTGATTAATTCTTAAGCCAATTGTTGCCATCAGATTTTAATCCTAATGGTTCTGATGCTCTTTTCTCAAGGAGAGGTTAGAAAATGGTCATGAAGACATGTATGATGGCCCATGTTGGATCATAACCACACAGCTCCATTAAAAAAGAAAGATATGGTCCTTTTAAGGCCGTCATTACTTCCCACTTCTGCTCCTCATATACAGCACATGGAGCTGTTTTGATGGACAGTCGTGGTAAATGTACTTATTACAGAGTAATCCTTCTTTCCAGAACAAATGACGCACCTGCCTCAACATATAATCACCTCTACACCATATACTTTCAAGCAGCTAACACTGAAACGACTAACTGAGCACAGCGGCTTTAGCGCCCATACAGAAAACTGTGCTCTTTGCTGGCATCTCTGGTAAATCTACACTTGTTAAGTAATATCAGGCCTAGTATTCAGCACAGTCGTGTACACAACTGTTTAAAAGAATCCACAGTGTTCTATCTGCATAAAAGAAGTCTGGGGAAGCTCAGCGGGTGGCGTCTGCTAGCCGCCAGCGCATTAGCGAGCTAGCAAGCTGCTCCACACATTCAAAGCAGACAGCAGTAAGAGAATCCTGCTGTGAGGGTGCAAGAAATGAGGAGACACCCACCACAGGGCCCCCCCATAGAGACACAAACACTGTATACTACACATACACAGACACAAACACGCATCCAAAGATTCGGGGCTAGATTAGCAGATTAGCGGCGAAGTGCTGCGAGGAAAATAACAAGCTTAACTTTCTCACAGCAATAAAAAAGACTGTTTACTGTTTCTAAGGTCAGATTCTTCTCAGCTGACCTGCCCCCTTTAATTGGATGCCTGCTCGGCAGTGGCACAAGTCAGTCTTTTCTCGAGTGGAATTTATTTATTTAGTTAAATCTGCCTGTTGTTATTTATATCAGTACAGTTCAATATCACAACTTATTCAAAGTAGTACTTCACTAAAAAAAAATTATATATCTTCGCTGTGTAAAGAAAAACATCCATCCATCCATTATCTTCTGCTTTATCCCGCTAGTACGGGGGAGCACGAGCCAATCCCAGCATCATTGGGTGAAGGCGGGGTACACCATGGACAGTGTGTAAATTGCGAAAGCTGCCAAAACGCGCTTTTAAAATAAAGGTATTTTAAACAGTTTCTGCTTTTCTGTGATTTAATTTTTGGGTGGGACAAATCTTCCTGTTTCTGATATTGGGTGGGACACGTCCCCCCCATCCCCCCTGGTTCCTATGCCAATGCTCAGTGAGGCGACAATGCTAACCACTATCAAAGAATTTGTCCGTTCTTATTTTTCCACATCAGTTGAACAAAGCAGCCACCATTTATATTGTGTGAACATTTTATGATGAATGAACCAATAGAAATGCTCCAAAATCACTTGGAAAACATTCTGGTTCCATTGACATACATTAAAAGTAAAGACTGTTTCCGTCCTCTCCTGTAAAGTTGCACATTTAAAGATACTTGTTTTTCTTTGGACAGGAACAACATGTTTTGAATTGAAAAACTGAACACATAATGTTATGTATAATTCAGAATAATTGGGTTAGATGGATTATATTTATTTGGCATGGGCTGTTGTACAAAGTCAGCAAACAAAAAGTGAAAGCATGTCTGCCGCATATTCTAATTAGGGCTAATTATTTAAACCCTGTGACCAGAAGATTTACACTTTCTCGACTATTTGCTAGACAAACAACTTAGTTTTGGTCTCTAATGTGTGATGCATGCAGAAGAGTCAGGCTACCAGTTAACAAGATGCCAAATCTCACAATCCATTATTTTATGGTATTTTTTATCTTAATAATTTTATTTTTATCGCAATAAAAAGCAGTCTGGTGCTTCCAGGCCTGGTGCCTTCAGCTTAGCAAAACGTTTATCTGTAGATACCGGGCTGCCTGTGAGTGCTCAGACAGCACATCAGATGGTGCAGCAAATTACCTTCTATGGATGGTGTCCAAGAAGAAAATCATTACTAACAACTGGACAAACTACACTAAGACTCAGGTTCGCAATAGAACATGAAAAGAAGCTTGACGCATGGTGGCAGCGCGTTCTCTGATCAGACTCCAAGTTTTAGTAGTAGTTTTGTAGCATATTTGGCATGGACCAGGCATGGACCATCACTACAGAGTGCCAACTTTGAAACATGGTGGAGGTAGTTCAAGATGTGGCATATATATATATATATATATATATATATATATATATATATATATATATATATATATATATATATATATATATATATATATATATAAACACATACACACACATTGGGATTAAGTAAAGAGTATCATAGTGTGAAATGTAATGTTTATTATATGACTGTTTATTTAAAATACAGTATCTCAGACATAGTCAGTAGGTGCGTCCGAAATCTTCTACTTGTCTACTACTCAGTAGCAAAATCAGTAGGCAAGCACGGCTAGTATGTCCGAATATCTAGTAGGCATCGAGTAGTAGGTGAACAGTACCCTGATCACCTACTGAATCAGCAGTCATTTTTATGTAGGCGAACACAGCACACTGCGCTATCCCATGATTCACCTGGAACCGCAGATGAATTCTAAGCGGACGTCGGCTGTGTGTACGTAGCTACAGCTAGTAAACTGCCGCTACAGAAGCTAGAGCTACTGCTGAGATAAACAATGATTACATTCCTCCCGTTTCATCTTCTCTGATCTACAGCTCGACACCGTCGAGTACATAATTAGATAAAAACACAGATCAGAGTCACTTAAAGATCTAAATCTGTCAGTAAACAAACTTTTAAATGAATAGCAGGACTTTTACAGTGGTGGTCTGACGTCTTGCGTCACAGGACGCTGGCAATATGGTGAACATAGTATGTCTGAGCTTGTGTGGCTACTAAAACTCTCCTACTGAAACTACCTACTAGTCTACCGCTCAAGCAGTACGTACTGACTCTAATCTAGTACCTACTGACTAGTAGGAGATTTTGACGGAACTATAGTCCACAGACACATTGGGCTAAAATAGGGCTGTAGAAGAAGGTGTAGAAGAAATGACCACTACAAAATCTTGTGGAAAGTCTTTCCAAGAAGAGTGGGAGCTTTTATAGCTGCAAAGAGGTGCAACTCCATTGGAGGTTCAGCAAACTTGCCTGGTGGGATGGTCAGGCGTCCACATACTTTTGGCCATAAGGTGCAACTAAGCGGATCCTGACGGCACCAATACCTACAGCTGCTTTGGGGTTTGTGTAAATGAATAGTATCTCTTAAGTTCAACGTAAGTACTTGTTTTTGTGGTGTAATACACCCTGATTTACCCGGATCTACCCCAGTTAGATAGCGAGGAAACCTGAACCAGTCTACACTCGAACCTAACAAGCAGGGGCCACAACTGGCATTGAAAAGTTAGAGGTAATGTGACTAGATATTTAGTTAAATGTGTTTTAATGACAAGTTGAGCAGCTCTTAAGCCTGTAAGCAGATAAAAACTTACAGCATGGATTTGTTTTAACTGTTATGGTGGTGCAGTGGGCAGAGAGGGGAAAGGTTTGGGCCTGAACGGTGCAGACGCTGGCATTGAGCTTCCTTTTATCACCTCTGAGGGCTTTTCTGAAACAGATCTATTAAACATTTTGACAGATGGTGGAAAGGTTGAACAGAATCCACTGAGCCTCTTCTGAGAGGCATGCAGGTAAGTTCGCACCTGTCTTCTCTCTCCACTCCTGCATGACCTTCTCTGCCCTCCACTACTGATACTTCACCACTCTCCCACTTCTCTGCTTTATTTCTTTCTTTTCCTGTTCTTTCGCCTCACACTCTGCATCAGCGGTATATGCAGGCATTTCCTAACATAACGCCCATGGAAACTGGGTCAAAACATAATACCTACAAAATGAAACATCTACTCAGTTCACATTTTGACTGAAAACTTATTTTGTGAACAGACACAAGTTAACAACCTCATCTATCCCCCGGCACCAGACCATCACACTACCACCACCATACTTCATTGTTAGTATATTGATCTTATGCTGGAATGCAGTGTTGGCTGCGTTAGATGCAACAGGACCAATGTCTTCCAAAAAGCTCCAACTTCAGTTCACAAAGTATTATCCCAAAGTCTTGGAGGGTGATCTAGATGCTTGTGTCCATTTGTGCCCAGCATCTTTTTTAATCTGAAATTATGTATGTTGACCTTAACTCAGACATTCATCTGGGTTCTTTTGTGATCTCCTGGGTGAGTCGTTGCGCTGTTGGTTAAGTTTTGAGACGACGGGTACTTCAAGTAAGGTTTACCAACGTCCAGTTGTTCTCCACAACACAGAGGAGGGGGGCTCGAGTCACATGGCTTGACTTGAGTCGGACTCGATTCGCGATTTTAGGGACTTGAGACTTGCTTGATTAACATTGATAAAAGACTTGACTTCGACTTGGTATTCATGACTTGACTTTATTTTAGACCGATGACTTGAAATCGCTTGTATTTGTGTATGAAAGGTTTGTATTTGTACATACTGAGAGAAAAAAACTTTTTTTGTTGTTTTTTTTTTGTATCAGATCTTGTTATTGCTCTAAAATTGAACCCAAATGTCAACTGAATCCAAACTTTTTTTTTTACTTTTATTTATTTTTTTTTTTTATTTTTAATTATAAAAAAGAAAAAAAATACTTTAATTTAATTTACTTCAAGTTATATTATTATACTTGATATATTTTGTATATATATTTTTTATTATTTCTTTTTTTGTTTTCTTTATCTATTGGTGAATGGAGGAACAGCCAAGTAAGAATTTCATTGAACAGTGTAACTGCCTGTTTGTGTGCATATGACAATAAAACTTGAATAACTTGACTTAAATCTTGAATAAACTTTGCTTAACTAACCTCTGTACTTACTTTTCCACGCATGGCAGGAAGATCTGAACAGCATTTCCTTCTTCAATAATTGAAACCATCATTTATAACAGCATTTTGTGTTTACTTGAGTTCGTTATGTAATATTAAAGTAGTTTGAGGATCTGAAACATTGAAGTATGACTCAGAAACAGACAATACAGTGAGGTAGGCTAGATGGTGGTCATCCTCACTACAACACTTTCTCTGGTACGCTGGCTAGCCTCCCCCCTCCCAAACCTGTGATCAGCTTCACCTACAATGAAATATAGTGCTAATATTAGTAGTCTGTAGAAATAATGTAAACAATTGAATCAGATACTTTCCAATGCTGCTTTAATTTCAGCATAACAAGGACAGAAAACTCATTATCCCACCAGACAACAAAGATGCAAAAAAACAGTGTGGACCACCGTTCCACGTCCATTTTTTCCCCCCACCCTGTAATCTCTATTTCCTCTCTCTAATCCCTCTGTTCCTGTTCCTGTTGAGTCTCTGTTGTTGCTCCAGCACCGGAACACCTCCGCCAGAGCCTGACCACGGCCTGGTAAGGTTCTTTCCCCCCTCAAACCTGGAGAGGGATTATGAGGCTAGCTAATCATACACCTGTCCACTCCACGAGTTCACAGCCTGCATGACTGACAGACCCTTCGCTAATCTTCTCCTTGGCTTTGTGGTTCTTTCCTTTCATCAGGAACCCAATTACATTGCTGAGGAAGTTCGAATAAACAAGCGGGGCTTTATACAATCACAAACCCCCCAACCCCCCTTACCCCCCCACAGCACCGCCTCAAACCAAAATCAATCAGCATCATGAGACGCCTGCTTAGCAAACTGCTCGAGGCTGAAGCTAGCCATCGATCCCGGAGCCAAGCAGAACATCACTGCTGGCTTTAAAGACCCACTGATTCCTCACGGCACAGTGGGAATTTGTATGCTTGTTTATAAAACAGATAATTCTGCGTGGAAAAGCTGATTGGCTGAGCTGCGTTTGGATCAATAAGCCAGGAGAAGCCGCGCTGTACAGTGTTTTTATCCCAGGTATGGGCTGTTGCTGGGTTATTAATATGTATATCAATAATAACTGCAATTTTCCCAAAATTTGTTGTTTATTAAAGGGAACACTGGCTGGCAACACTTGTAAGTCTTAATATGGTGTAATGCCTCTAAATTGTGAAGACACAAAGTAGCAGATTTATATATAAATTATGCTTTTATTCTAAATATTTAACATATTGGACGCAGTCATTATTACTGACGCGCAATGCCTGCTGGGTAGATGACATCAAATGGTTGCAGTGCTAAACTTGACTGTGGTGTGAAGGAGTAAATGATAGTTAGGTAACCTAGCTTAAAGAAAACCATGTACATTGTATTGTTGATGTTGTTTCAGTGAAAGGCAGTGTGAAGACTGATATTAGTCTAAACAGCTTCACAAACATAAACAAGGAGAGTAGTTAGTGAAGCAGCGTGTGGACCAACACAGCTACCCAAAGACCCCCGCTCTGCTCTCCTCACTTCAGTCTGAATGAGTTTGAGTGGTTCAGTAGACCACCACTGGTGAGAGACTTGACGGAGGCTGTTGGTTTTAAGCGTAGACTAAAACACAATGCAGTGCCACAGTTTCCCCACACAGGAAGTCCAGAAGCTCCAGATTATGGAGAACCAAGCAAAGAACCGTGAACGTGAACACGCGCTGGATTCTCTCCTGGCGTCCCACCAACAACGTTTAGCGTTAGCGTCAGCTGCTTCTCCCTCGTTTGTGGATCCTGAAGGTGAAAGTACAGTCTTAGTAGTGAACATACTACTTCACTAATAAAGGAGTGTAAAGCTCAGAGACACTCCCGTTCAGTGTATCTAGCTGTTTACTGAGCGTGAATGTTTCCTGCTAGAAAGTGGAGCTCCTTTAACAGACACCCACAGTAGTGAACACACACTAGGGGCAGTGAAACACCCACATACACACACTAGGGGCAGTGAAACACCCACATACACACACGAGGGTCAGTGAAACACCCACATACACACACGAGGGTCAGTGAAACACCCACATACACACACACTAGTGAACACACACATGCACACACACTAGTGAACACAGAAACTAGGGGGTAGTGAAACACACACACACTTGTGAACACACACTAGGGGGTAGTGAAACAAACACACTTGTGAACACACACTAGGGGGCAGTGAAACACCAATGTATACACACGTTGGTGAACACACACACACACACTAGGGGGGTGTGAGGACTCTTGCCCAGAGCAGTGGGCAGCCCTATTCACAGTGCCCAGGGAGCAGCACTCAGTAGCTATCTAGCAGTACGAGAATGTTACCCAGACGTTGGTAGGATGGTGGACGTAGTGAGTCCAAGATTGCGTGGATACTGAACACTCACCTACTGAACTGCCTACTAGTCTACCTCTCAGGCAGTACCTACTGGGTCCAATCTAGTACCTACTGACTTAGTAGGCTATTTCAGAGCTATATTTAAAAGCATGAAGTACACCAGAAAACAAATGGGCCTAATATACAACCAAGCAAACACAACTGTGTTTTACGTTACATTAAACAAACAAGAAACCTCTGGGGCTAACGAGGGGGGGAGTGGGACGAGACAACAAAAAGATCATGACAAGACACGAGACAGACGCAGACAGAAAAGACAAGGCAGGTGAATTTGGGTGTTACAGAACCACAACAGCAGTGTTTAAATGTGTTATTTTAAGAAAGATGTTTTCTTTGTTTTAACTCTTTTTTGTTTGTAACTGGCTTTTGTTTGTTTGTTACTCACATTTTATTCTTTCCAGCTGTCGTTTTGTTCAGCTTGACCTCAAACTCCGCCTACAACTGCAGCCAATGACTCACGAGCCGCTGACAGCTATCGTTTTACTGGCTCGCTCCTGAAACATCTACATGAATTAGGATGCGCTTCATGTAAATGAGATGTAAATGAGGAGCTGGTCGGCTGCCACTTGATCTGAAACGGATTCATCAGCTGTGATTAAATCTCCACGTCATACGCACATTTAGTGAATCAGACCTTCACCCTCACTGTAGTGTTTTATAGTAAGGAGAGGATTTACCTGGATCCTGGTCCCAAAAGAAGAGCCAGGCAGGAGTGGGGAGAGAGGAGTGGGGAGAGGGGAGTGGGGGGTGGGGGTGGGTGGCTGTGGGAGAGAACACCTAGGAGGAGAAAACTATTTAATTAATAAACATGTATACTTATCAATACATGTGTTATGGCTATTTAATTAGTAAAGCACTGCACACACTAATTATATACCAACCAGCCATAACATTAAAACCACCTCCTTATATCTACACTCACTGTCCACTGTATCAGCTCCACTGACCATACAGGAGCTCCACTTACAGACTGTAGTTCATCTGATTCTCTATATACTTTATTACTCTGTTCTTTAATGATCAGGACCCCCACAGGACCACCACAGAGCAGCTACGATTTGATCATTCTTACCACTCCTGTGTCCACTGATGAAGGACTAGAGGAACACAAACTGTGCAGCAGCAGATGAGCTACTGTCTCTGACTTTACATCTACAAGGTGGACCAGTAAGTGTCTAATAGAGTGGGCAGTGAGTGGACACGGTGTTTATAAACTCCAGCAGCACTGCTGTGTCTGATCCACTCACACCAGCACAACACACCACCACCATGTCAGTGTCACTGCAGTGCGGAGAATGATCCACCACCTAAATAGTAGCTGCTCTTTGGTGGTCCTGTGGGGGTCCTGATCATTAAAGAACAGGGTAATAAAGTATACAGAGAATCAGATGAACTACAGTCTGTAAGTGTAGCTCCTGTATGGTCAGTGGAGCTGATACAGTGGACAGTGAGTGTAGATACAAGGATGCGGTTACAGTGTTATGTCTGATCAGTGTATAGAAATTGTAGTAACACTAGAATTAGTTGTATTATAATATTTCTATATAATACTTATAATACTTATTTCTATATTTATATATATTTCTGTAATCTGTCTGTCTGTAGGTCTCTGTGTGGTGGACCCCCGAGCTCCTTCCTAAACACTTACCACACGTAACTCCATTAGCTCCCCTGAATTACACCATTCTTCCAAGTGGGAGCCTTCATAATGGGCAGGATGTACAGTATATTAAACAAAAAGGGTCTAAATGCTCGTTTCACTGTAATAAATAATAATAATAATAATAATACAGACTGCAGTGATAAATACAATTACTTGCGTCCTTTCGCTCCAGACTCTGATCACTGTGGTCTTCACCTTGAACAGAGAAATGACCTGTCTTCTGCATTTCTAGGTTTTCTGCTGTGAACCATTCAGACTGATGTCGATGTTTCAGGCCCTGAAAATGTGTAAACTCAATATTGAGCGAGTCCTGCGAGACCTTGCGTACTGGAGGAATGCTAAATGAGGTTAAACATGCCAAACATTCCATTATTCATCTGACGATCGCAGCGCTGCTTTTGATAAACTGATTGAAATGCAGATGCTAAAACCAAAGCCCACCATTTCCTGCAGGAACATCTGATATCTGTGATTAGCTGTGTTTTACAATGAGCCCAACGAATCCAAACACGCATAAATCAGTTACGCTGAACTTTTCACTTTTAATCAAATATGATGTTTTGTTTTTTATCAACCTCGTTGGGCCACTTAATGCGTCTGTTTTTGGTCTAATGAAGAAGAGGTTGTGGTGAGTCAGTGATTAATAATGTGCCTCTTTAATCAGCTTCTTCCACTTCAAGCAGAAGCTTTGACCTTTGTTGGTTTGTCTGTGTGTGTCAGAGACCTCCATTCATTTATATTAGCAATAAATACTTATTTATACTTACTTTATTTATTTATTTCATATTTAAGCTAGAGAGATACACCAAAACTGTACACCTGCACATTAAAGCTGTAATGCAAGTGAAGAGTGAGCGCACTGAACACTGAAAATATATGATATTATATTAAGTTGCTTATGTTTTTGCATAATACTTACCATAAAATGTTTATTATTATTATTTTCCTTAGACTGAATAACTAAACTCTTACTAAATGAGCATTTTGGCTGGAAATAGTATAAGTACAGGAGGTCTCTGACTTTTGCCCAGTGCTGTATGTGTGTATATGTTTGAGTGATGGTATGTGTATAATTGTTAGACTGAGAGCAAGTAAGATAAACAGCAATACAATATTAAAGCATGGTTTACCACTATTACCACTACTACCATCAACATTACGGGTCTGTCTCAAACCCTACTGAGGGTCTACATAGGCAGCATTTTACGTCATAGTATGTGCTCAGAACATGTAGACTGTCCCAATTCTTACATACCTTAAACATGCTGTCTACTGAGAAACCTTATTTAGACCTGAGTTTTAAGGAAGCATCGAACGCTTCCTCAGCCGCTAAGACAATCCCATGATGCAGCGCAGGCTAATCTAGGAACAGTGAAGTGGTTTTAAAATGTGAGTTATTTTGATTCTCTCTGGAGTTTTAATGTGTTTCTGGTCATATAATCACACAAAACAGTATTTTATTATCAACTCTGTTACACAATTTTGCAGTTTTATACTCGATCCATTAGCATTTATGCTAGCAGATTTTTAGGCCTGGGGCTATTGTTTTGGATGCCGGCTGGTAACTTAGCAACCAGCTAAACCACCGGTGGCGTGCTGCAGTGGGCGGGAACAAGTCGTGATGCAGTCTCTCTCTAACTAGAGCGTCTCAGTAATCTGTTTTATGAGGAGAGATGAGGAGAGAACACTGCTACTTACACAGCTGCTACCTAGACAGCCTACTTAGACACTCACTAGGGTTTGAGACACACCCTGTATTTTAAGTGTTTTGTACAGTAAATACTGTTTATACACTTATACAGTGGTGTTTTCAGGGGTGGCGATGTTTATAGTGGTGTTGATGGGAACCAGGCATCACCATGTCTACACCACAAAAATAGCCGTTTGATTTACTGTTAAAGCCCCCAGTGAACCTCCACACAAACCTTCTAGTACAATAATAACAACAACGTAAAACAATGTTAAATAGAGTTACGTCTGGAACAAATAGATGTACTGTCACAGTTTGCTCCATCTTGCCCTGTCTATCTTCTTGTTTACGTCCTCCTGTCCATGCCATGTGCTCCTTGTCTCCGCCCCTCACCTGCTCCATGTTTACCAGCCCTTCCCGTCTACCAGGTGTCTAACCCTGCAAACTTTATAATCCCCTCACTCCGTCACTTCAGGGCAAAGTATTGGCAGTTCTATTCGGTCTGCATGCTGAGCGTTTCTACCCTAGCTGTGTACCAGAACCCTTGACACCTGGTTCCCTTGGACTACACCCCGGTAACAACCCCTTGCTCTGTTTTCGGGTTCTCAGCTCTGTCTGTGCCCTCTTGACTGGTCTGCCTGGCTTCACTGGCTTCCGGCTTTGACCCCCTACTTCGCCCCTGACCACGCCCTAGAATTACCCTTATGTGCACCTAGAATTTCATGTATCAGTTTTGCGTGAAGGCCCTTTTTAATGGCACCCTTCAGACACCTGGTTCCTATCACCAGCACAATACTATTATTTATTTAATTTATTATTGTTTTGGTTTGTTTGTATTTGAGCTCAACTTATAATACTTGTGGTTTCATTAAATAAACATGACAATAGTTTATCTCTTCATGATTTTAACACATACTGGTCATTTAGAACAAACACAGGCTGTCTTTCTTACTGTGCCTTTAAGACTGGTCTAAGATAAATGAGCTCTTTTCTGATTGGCTGCCCTGCCTCCTTCAGGATATCACTCAGAGTTCAGACTTTCCTCAGAACTTCAATATGAGTGAGCAGAGTTAAACTGCTGGATACATGCAAATAAGTTGTGACATCACAACATAATATGTAGATTAGTTTCCATATGAGCAGTATGGACGGGGGAGTAATTGATAATTGTGGAGTCTTTAATAATGTTTACATATTACTTTGATTTGAAAATGCAAATACAAATGTTTTCCAGGATAAAGGCCCTTTAATGAATGAATTATGCAGACATAGAGAGATGGGTGGATTTCCCCTTTATATCCACACAGATTCAGAGGAACCGTAACTCTTGTAAATAAGAAAAAAACGAAAACACTGGTCATTATGTTTGTAATCGTCTAAGAGAAATGCTCCACTGGTCCGGCTCTGATCAATACATATATCGATACAGTTGAACTCATACATATACAGGCAATTTCATGCCTCATAGCCTCGTATATGTAAAATCCTATACGTGCAGAGAAAACTGCTCCACAAACACCACCAACACACCTGCGTCCCAGGTGGAGTTCTCTGGGCCAAGGACAGAGAAATATACGGCACGTCAACTTCATTCGGCCTTGATATCTTCTTTCAGGTCTAATTAAAAAACTGCCACAAGAAGAGAATCTTCAGAGGCTTACATTCATCAGTGCAGACATGAAGACAGCAGGGACTTCAGCTGTGATGTCTCGTCACTTCAGTCCTCTTCCTGTCTTTCTCCAGCCGGCAATTAAACCAGAGACAACCAGAGATACAAGCATGTTGGTCAAGCAGGCGGTACAGGGTGGGTGTTTCTAATAAAGTGGCCGGTGAGTGGAAGGGTGGGTGTTTCTAATAAAGTGGCCAGTGAGTGTAGGCACTGGGTGGGTGTTTCTAATAAAGTGTCCAGTGAGTGGAAGTTCGGGGTGGGCGTTTCTAATAAAGTGGCCAGTTAGTGTAAGTACAGGGTGGGTGTTTCTAATAAAGTGGCCAGTGAGTGTAAGTACAGGGTGGGTGTTTCTAATAAAGTGGCCAGTGAGTGTAGGAACAGGGTTTGTGTTTTTACTAAAGTGGCCAATGAGTGGAAGCACAGGGTGGGTGTTTCTAATAAAGTGGCCAGTGAGTGGAATCACAGTGTGGGTATTTCTAATAAAGTGGCCAGTGAGTGGAAGTAAAGGGTGGGTGTTTCTAATAAAGTGGCCAGTTAGTGGAAGTACAGGGTGGGTGTTTCTAATAAAGTGGCCAGTGAGTGTAAGTACAGGGTGTGTGTTTTTTTTTGAAAAGGGGCCAGTGAGTGGAAGTACAGGGTGGGTGTTTCTAATAAAGTGGCCAGTTAGTGAAAGTACAGTGTGGATGTTTCCAATAAAGTGACCAATGAGTAGACAAACAGAGTGTGTGTTTCTAATAAAGTGGCCAGTGAGTGGAAGTACAGGGTGGGCGTTTCTAATAAAGTGGCGAGTAAGTGGAAGCACAGGGTGGGTGTTTCTAATAAAGTGGCCAGTGAGTGGAAGCACAGGGTGGGTGTTTCTAATAAAGTGACCAGTAAGTGGAAGCACAGGGTGGGTGTTTCTAATAAAGTGACCAGTGAGTGGAAGTACAGGGTGGGTGTTTCTAATAAAGTGGCCAGTGAGTGGAAGTACAGGGTGGATGTTTCTAATAAAGTGGCCAGTGAGTGAATGCACAGGGTGGGTGTTTCTAATAAAGTGGCCAATGAGTAGACAAACAGAGTGTGTGTTTCTAATAAAGTGGCCAGTGAGTGTAAGTACAGGGTGGGTGTTTCCAATAAAGTGACCAATGAGTAGACAAACAGAGTGTGTGTTTCTAATAAAGTGGCCAGTGAGTGTAAGTACAGGGTGGGTGTTTCCAATAAAGTGACCAATGAGTAGACAAACAGAGTGTGTGTTTCTAATAAAGTGGCCAGTGAGTGGAAGCACAGGGTGGGTGTTTCTAATAAAGTGGCCAGTGAGTGGAAGCACAGGGTGGGTGTTTCTAATAAAGTGGCCAGTGAGTGGAAGCACAGGGTGGGTGTTTCTAATAAAGTGGCCAGTGAGTGGAAGCACAGGGTGGGTGTTTCTAATAAAGTGGCCCGTGAGTGGAAGCACAGGGTGGGTGTTTCTAATAAAGTGGCCTGTGAGTGGAAGCACAGGGTGGATGTTTCTAATAAAGTGGCCAGTGAGTGGAAGCACAGGGTGTGTTTTTCGAATAAAGTGACCAATGAGTGGAGATACTAGCTGGGTGTTTCTAATAAAGTGGCCAGTGAGTGGAAGCACAGGGTGGGTGTTTCTAATAAAGTGGCCAGTGAGTGGAAGCACAGGGTGGGTGTTTCTAATAAAGTGGCCAGTGAGTGGAAGCACAGGGTGGGTGTTTCTAATAAAGTGACCAGTGAGTGGAAGCACAGGGTGGGTGTTTCTAATAAAGTGACCAGTGAGTGGAAGCACAGGGTGGGTGTTTCTAATAAAGTGGCCCGTGAGTGGAAGCACAGGGTGGGTGTTTCTAATAAAGTGGCCTGTGAGTGGAAGCACAGGGTGGGTGTTTATAATAAAGTGGCCAGTGAGTGGAAGCACAGGGTGGGTGTTTCTAATAAAGTGGCCAGTGAGTGGAAGCACAGGGTGTGTTTTTCGAATAAAGTGACCAGTGAGTGGAAGTACAGGGTGGGTGTTTCTAATAAAGTGGCCAGTGAGTGGAAGTACAGGGTGGGTGTTTCTAATAAAGTGGCCAGTGAGTGGAAGCACAGGGTGGGTGTTTCTAATAAAGTGACCAGTGAGTGGAAGTACAGGGTGGGTGTTTCTAATAAAGTGGCCAGTGAGTGGAAGTACAGTGTGGGTGTTTCTAATAAAGTGGCCAGTGAGTGGAAGTACAGGGTGGGTGTTTCTAATAAAGTGGCCAGTGAGTGGAAGCACAGGGTGGGTGTTTCTAATAAAGTGGCCAGTGAGTGGAAGCACTGGGTGGGTGTTTCTAATAAAGTGGCCAGTGAGTGGAAGCACAGGGTGGGTGTTTCTAATAAAGTGGCCCGTGAGTGGAAGCACAGGGTGGGTGTTTCTAATAAAGTGGCCTGTGAGTGGAAGCACAGGGTGGGTGTTTCTAATAAAGTGGCCAGTGAGTGGAAGCACAGGGTGGGTGTTTCTAATAAAGTGGCCAGTGAGTGGAAGCACAGGGTGTGTTTTTCGAATAAAGTGACCAATGAGTGGAGATACTAGCTGGGTGTTTCTAATAAAGTGGCCAGTGAGTGGAAGCACAGGGTGGGTGTTTCTAATAAAGTGGCCAGTGAGTGGAAGCACAGGGTGGGTGTTTCTAATAAAGTGGCCAGTGAGTGGAAGCACAGGGTGGGTGTTTCTAATGAAGTGACCAGTGAGTGGAAGCACAGGGTGGGTGTTTCTAATAAAGTGACCAGTGAGTGGAAGCACAGGGTGGGTGTTTCTAATAAAGTGGCCCGTGAGTGGAAGCACAGGGTGGGTGTTTCTAATAAAGTGACCAGTGAGTGGAAGCACAGGGTGGGTGTTTCTAATAAAGTGACCAGTGAGTGGAAGCACAGGGTGGGTGTTTCTAATAAAGTGGCCCGTGAGTGGAAGCACAGGGTGGGTGTTTCTAATAAAGTGGCCTGTGAGTGGAAGCACAGGGTGGGTGTTTATAATAAAGTGGCCAGTGAGTGGAAGCACAGGGTGGGTGTTTCTAATAAAGTGGCCAGTGAGTGGAAGCACAGGGTGTGTTTTTCGAATAAAGTGACCAGTGAGTGGAAGTACAGGGTGGGTGTTTCTAATAAAGTGGCCAGTGAGTGGAAGTACAGGGTGGGTGTTTCTAATAAAGTGGCCAGTGAGTGGAAGCACAGGGTGGGTGTTTCTAATAAAGTGACCAGTGAGTGGAAGTACAGGGTGGGTGTTTCTAATAAAGTGGCCAGTGAGTGGAAGTACAGGGTGGGTGTTTCTAATAAAGTGGCCAGTGAGTGGAAGCACAGGGTGGGTGTTTCTAATAAAGTGGCCAGTGAGTGGAAGTACAGGGTGGGTGTTTCTAATAAAGTGGCCAGTGAGTGGAAGTACAGGGTGGGTGTTTCTAATAAAGTGGCCAGTGAGTGGAAGTACAGGGTGGGTGTTTCTAATAAAGTGGCCAGTGAGTGGAAGTGAGCTTGCTGCTTACACTGAAAGGCGCTGATTGCTCTGCTAACATGATGATATCAGTCAGACAGTACATTCAGTTCAGTGCTCGTATTAAACCAGCGTCATCAGTCGGCTATCATCTCCTCCCCAATTACCTTAATCCTCTTACTTCCACCACACGCTCCACACTTCATTACACTGACGCTCACCAACGGCCAGAAGAACATCAAAGAACCGAAGACGCTTTTCTTTAGAAGTCTTTGTTGGGGTAGTCGTCTGTTGCCGAGGTCGAATGAGGACGCTCGTAACGGCTCTCGTGTTCGTTATGTTTGCTTTGGGGAAGCGTGTTAATTACCTGTGAAGAAGCTCCACCACAGATGGTCCTTTAGGAAACACTGATGTGACGAGAAACCGTTTACGACGAGAGAAAAGACAGAACATCAAAGTTACATACTCCAGAGTCCCAGGGTCTGCTGGGCAGCGTGTGTGTGTGTGTGTGTGTGTGTGTGTGTGTGTGTGTGTGTGTGTGTGTGTGTGTGTGTGTGTGTGTGTGTGTGTGTGTGTAATCAGAGATCTGAAGCTGTGTTTAATCCTCAGGTTGCGTCGGTGCTTGTTTGGGGCGTCTGAGCGAATAAACTGAATCAGACGCATTCTCAGCCAAATGAACTCTCAGAGCAGAGCAACCAGATAAACACAGCCTCACTTCCTCCATCCCTCTGTTCTTTCTGTCTTTCTCCTTCCCACCTCTCTCTCTCTCTCTCTCCCACTCTCCTGTCTTCATATCTCTATCCTCCTTTCAAGCCCTGTTTACTCTCTCCTTTTCTTTCCCCTTATTTTATATACATATTTTTATTTTATATATCATATATTTTATATATTTCTTCTTCCTTTCTCCACCCACTCTCTCATTCCCTTTCTTTCTTATCCTACTTTCCTCTTTCTCCACCCACTTTCTATTTTGTCTCCTTTCTATCTATTCTTTCTGCCCTCCTCCTTTCTCCCCTCTCACTATTCAGTCAATCTCTCTTTCTTTCTGACTCTTTCTTCTCTTCTCTCATTATTCTCACTCTTTCTATCTTTTCCTTTTCCCCTTTCTTTATTTATTTCTCACCATTTCCCCTTCTGTTTCTCTTCTTTCTCCATCCTTTTTTCTTGTTTCTTCTCTCTTCTTTCTTTCTGACACTGTCTTTTTTCTGTCTCTCTTCTCTCTCTCTTTCTCGTATCCTCACTATTTCTATCATTTCCTTTTCCCCCTCTTTCCCTAATTTTTCTTTATTTCCTTTATTTCTCAGTCTTCTCTTTCTCCCTCCTCTCTCTCCCTACTATTTCTATTATTTCCTACCATTTCCTTTCTTTCACTCCTCTCTTCCCCTCTTTCCCTTATTTTTCCTTTCTTTATTTCTCACTCTTCTCTTTCTCCCTACTATTTCTTTCTTGCACTCCTCTCTTCCTCTCCTTTTCTCATTTTTCCTTTTTTTATTTCTCACTCTTCTCTTTCTCCTTCTGTTTCTCTTCGCTCTCCATTCCTTTTTCTTTCTCTCTTCTCCTCACTTCATACTTTCTTTTTGCAACACTTTGTCTCATATCCTCACTCTTTCTATCTTTCTACCCTCTTTCCTATATTTTTCCTTTATTTCTCACACTTTTCTTTCTCCCTCCTCTCTCTCCCTGTTATTTATTTCATTTCTTTCACTCCTCTCTTCTCTTCCCTCTATTTTTCCTTTCTTTATTTCTAACTCTTTCTCCTTCTGTTTCTCTTCTCTCTCCATCCTTTTTTCTTTCTCTCTTCATGCTTTCTTTGACACTTAGTCTCATATGCTCACTCTTTCCATCATTTCCTTTTTCCACTTTTTCCCTTATTTTTCCTTCCTTTATTTCTCACTCTTCTCTTCCTCCCTCCTCTCTCTCCCAACTATTTGTATCATTTCTTTCTTTCACTCCTCTTTTCCCCTCTTTCCCTTATTTTTCCTTTCTTTATTTCTCACTCTTCTCGTTCTCCCTCTCTCCCAACTATTTGTATCATTTCTTTCTTTCACTCCTCTTATCCTCTCTTTTCCTCATTTATCCTTTCCTTATTTCTCACTCTTTTTTCTCCTTCTGTTTCTCTTCTCTCTCTCCATCCTTTTTTCTTTCTCTCTTCATGCTTTCTTTCTGACACTTTGTCTCATATGCTCACTCTTTCTATCATTTTCTTTTTCCACTTTTTCCCTTATTTTCCCTTTCTTTATTTCTCACTCTTCTCTTCCTCCCTCCTCTCTCTCCTTACTACTTCTATCATTTCTTTCTTTCACTCCTCTCTTCTTCTCTTTCCCTCATTTTGTCTTTCTTTATTTCTCTCTTCTCTCTCTCTCCTTCTGTTTCTCTTCTCTCTCAATACTTTTTTCTTTCTCTCTTCATGCTTTCTTTTTGACACTGTCTCGTATCCTCACTCTTTCTATCCTTTCCCTTTTCCCCTCTTTGCCTCATTTTTCCTTCCTTTATTTCTCACTCTTCTCTTCCTCCCTCCTCTCTCTCCCTACTACTTTTATCATTTCTTTCTTTCACTCCTCTCTTCTTCTCTTTCCCTCATTTTTTCTTTCTTTATTTCTCACTCTTCTCTTTCTCCTTCTGTTTCTCTTCTCTCTCCATACTTTTTTCTTTCTCTCTTCATGCTTTCTTTCTGACACTTTGTCTCATATGCTTACTCTTTCTATCCTTTCCCTTTTCCCCTCTTTGCCTTATTTTTCCTTCCTTTATTTCTCACCCTTTTCTTCCTCCCTCCTCTCTCTCCCTACTATTTCTATCATTTCTTTCTTTCACTCCTCTCTTCCTCTCTTATTTTTCCTTTATTTATTTATTTTTCCCCATCCTTTTTTATATCTCTCTTCTCTCTCTTTTTTATATCCTCACTATTTCTTTTCTTCCCCTCTTTCCGTTATTTTTCCTTATATTCTTTATTTATCACTCTTCTCTTCTCCCTCCCCTACTATTTCTATCATTTCCCTTATTTTTGCTTACATCATTTTTTTTACTCTTCTCTTTCTCCTTCTGTTTCTCTTCTCTCTCCATCCTTTTTTCTCTCTTCATGCTTTCTTTCCGACACTGTCTTCTTTCTGTCTCTCCTCTCTCTCTTTCTCGTATCCTCCCGTACGAAGGTCTCCTGAATCCTGTGGCCCTTTGAGGCGGTGTTATCAGCGGACTGGCTTGTTCAGTGTGACATTAATTAACCTCGTTTAATTACTGCCTTTGTTAAAGCGCCAAAAGCCTGACCGGCCGTCTAAAGAGCGCTCAGGTCCGGATTGGGGGGCACACAGCCGCGTCTAAGTTTGAAACCGCCCACTGCGTCCCTCCTCGTCTGGAGCTGGAGTTGATGCTCCACATCACCTTCCGAAAGCACTGCATTAGGGGGGATGACGTGAGTGCGTCTGGCCCGGGGGGGCGAGATGGCTCCGCTGGATTGTTTTGGCAGGTTGCTTCCGAATCACTGCGTCCCCCCGTCGAGCGGGCACGCAGCAAAATGAGAGGAATGACTTTTAATTGACTGTCTTGCTTGCCAATAATGCGCTGAGTGATTTCTAAGTGGCCTACTTGCTCATGAGTTCAGGGCAGAGCGACGGCGCCGCTGCCTGCATCCCCCCTCAGACGCGAGCGCGTGAAAGAAAGAAAGTAAAGAAGCCTTAAAGACTGACACTCAGCCCGAGAGGCAAACGCTTCCCTGCAGACAGTGAAGTGGAGGGAAAGCAGCTAAATCAACACGCTTATGAGACATGCTTTCTGCTGCCTCAGAGCATTCAATAACAGCATAGTTACACCACAAGCGTGCAGAGGCTGGGAGTAACTCTTCTACACAAGTTGTTTACAAGGGCTCTATATAGAACCAGGAACCACTGGACCACTGGAGTCTCGCCCAGTATTTTCCAGGCAGCCCACCGGTGGCTATGCACAGACCTAATACCATTTTCTCTCACAAATTTCCCCCCCAGAGTCTAATTTACTCATTTTTTCTTTATTTCTTCATTGTAACTCTTATAAAAGATGGTTCTTTAAGGGTTCTTTAGTGAAGACAAGGGTTCTATATAGAAGCAGGAACACTCAGAGAACCAGTTGCACGTTTAACCTGCTCTGTGCATGGTGGAATGTTCTCCATCAGCCTAAAGAAGCATGCTGAATATCTGAATTCAGTTCTACATAGCACCAAAAAGGTGGCTTCTATTGTCAGAATAGAAGCCACTGTTGGACTGCTGTGGCCAAGTTGGTGGACCACTGGACTCTTGCCCAGTATTTTCCAGGCAGCCCACCAGTGGCTATGCACAGTCTCAGACCTAATACCATTTTCTCTCACAAATTTTCCCCCCAGAGTCTAATTTACTCATTTTTTCTTTATTTCGTCATTGTAACTCTTATAAAAGATGGTTCTTTTAGTGAAGACAAGGGTTCTATATAGAAACAGGAACACTCAGAAAACCAGTTGCACGTTTAACCTGCTCTGTGCATGGTGGAATGTTCTCCATCAGTCTTAAGAAGCATGCTGAATATCTGAATTCAGTTCTACATAGCACCAAAAAGGTGGCTTCTATTGTCACAACCTTCACAGCTTAACAATAGTAGAATCTTTTTTTGGTGCTATATAGAACCATTTAAAAAAAGAACACATTCTGCATCAGTCTGAGGAACAATTTCACCCAGCAAAGAACCCATTAAGTGTATAAATAGTACTTTGAGTGTTCAGGGTACATGTACCTGAGGCAAAAACAGTTTTTTACCAAACATAACAGTTCTACATAGAACCATGAACACTCTTAGAACCGTTTACATGCCTTAACCCTCAACAACCATCTCTTAAGTATGTAGTTACTCATAAAATGTTCAGAGGCTGACAGTAACTCTTAAAAAGAACCTGATAGTAAGACAATAGCAAGCCACTGCTGGTCTGCTCTCGGCCAAGTTGGTGGTTCACTTGCGGTTCGCCTGGTATTTTCCAGGCAGCCCACCAATTCACTCTTTTTTTCTTTATTTCGTCATTGAAACTCTTAAGAGAGATGGTTCTTTAAGGGTTATTTAGTCAAGACAAGGGTTCTATACAGAACCAGGAACACTCAAAGAAACATTTCACCAAGCAAAGAACTCTAAGTGTAAAAATAGTACTTTGAGTGTTCATGGCAGATGTAACTGCGGCTTCTTCAAAGGTTCTATAACAAACACAATGGTTCTATACAGAGCTTTGAACACACTGAGAACTGTTTACATGCCTTAACCCTCAACAACTATCTCTTAAGTGTGTAGTTACTCAGCAAATGTTCAGAGGCGGGTAGTAAAATGGCCCTGATTTCAAGACAACAGCAAGCCACTATTGGTCTGCTGACGGCCAAGCTGGTGGTCCACTGGCGTTTTGCCCAGTATTTTCCAGGCAGCCCATCGGTGTTAACACAGTCTTAGACCAAATACCATTTTTATTGCTAATTTCCCCCCCAGAGTCCAATTTACTTCTTTTTTCTTTATTTTGTCATTGTAACTCTTATGAGAGATGGTTCTTTAAGGGTTCTTAAGTGAAGACAAGGATTCTATACAGAACCATGAACACTCTGAGAACCGTTTACATGCTTTAACCCAGAACTACCATCTCTTAAGTGTGTAGTTACTCAGCAAATGTTCAGAGGCTGATAGAGACTACTAAAAAGACCCTGATAGTAAGACAATAGAGAGCCACTGTTGGTCTGCTGACGGCCAAGCTGGTGGTCAACTGGCTTTTCGCCCAGTATTTTCCAGGCAGCCCACCAGAGGTTACGCAGAGTCTTAGACCAAATACCATTTTTACCACTAATTCCCCCCCAGTGTCCAATTAACTTATTATTTCTTTCTTTCCTCATCATAACTCTTATGAGAGATGTTTTTTAAGGGTTCTTTTGTGAAGACAAGAGTTCTATATAGAACCAGGAGCCCTTCAGAGAAACATTTGCATGCTTAAACCTTTCTTTGCATGGTGAAATGTTCTCCATCAACCATGTTGAATGTGGTTCTACATAAAACCTTATTGAAATTGGTTCTATATAGCGCCAATATAGGCATCTTCTATTGTTAGAACCTCCACATTTTAACAATACCTGAACACTTTTTAGTGGTATTTTGAATAGAACACGTTTTCCCTCAGTCTGTAGAACCATCTCCCCATGCATAGAGCCTTTTAAGCATGCAATGGTTCCCTAAGTGTTCATGGTAAGGCATAGACATCCATAATGTTAACATTACAAGAGAAGAAAGAACGTCCTTAACTCTCGTGTAAGCTAATGTAAAGAGGATAAACAGGTTTCATTCCAGGTGTTATGATGGGTCTTCTAATCAGCTACAGACACACTGTGTGGAAACAACAAATAAGATGTTGAACAACGGTTCTGGCGGTTGACCAATCAGAACAGAGCTGTCAAGCTGAGCAATCAGTACACTGTTTTTATTGATAGGTGGGCGGGGAGGGGTGCTTAAAACAACGTTACATAACAATTTTACCTTTAAATAACAGCCCTGACTGGCTTTTACTCACTGGCGAGAGCTAAAAGAGATGAACGGATGCAAGACAGACTCGTGGCTAATCGGAACAGAGGGAATCCGACAGCAGTGTAGTGCATCTGTGCCAAAGGTATTTATAAAATATACAGACGTAGGCTGTAGCTTTTCTGGGTGCCAAAACCAAAGTCTTGTTTCAGACTAGCATGCGAAAAAAAATTCTCTCACCAAATAAGCCTAGAAAGCAATAAATTCCTGTAATACTCATTTTCTTTGTAAGCCTACATGGTTCTCTCTGGATTCCCAGGCATCCATCTCCCCCTGCATAAGGATACCCTCGGTTATTTACATATACAAACCATAGAAATTGCCAGCACAACCTGCTGCGTCCATATGCCGGTATGACGCATGTACACTTGAAGAGGAGTCGGATTCTGTACCTCATCAACAAATACTTGTGTGCCACGAGGGGTTAAAAGTGACTTAAAAGTTCAAATGCATGCAACTGTAGGGGGCGTCCAAGAGCAGAAAGACACATGAGCTCTAATAGAGCAATTCAGAACAGAAGGTGAATGGAGATACACAGTATGAGGAAAAATTGTGTTTTAGGAACATTAAAGCATATAAATCTAGTGCAGTAATAAAACCCTGATCACTAATAAATGAGCTTAACAGGTCCTCTTTAAAAACAAAAGGATCCAAATAAAGTAAAACTGAATCAAATAAGCTCTATTAGTGATACCGGATGCACTAAGAAACGAAAGTAATTTATAAAAATGATTGATTTTGAAGTGACATACACAGGACACTGTAACACCGAGCATTAACCTATTATATTGTATATAACCCTTTACAAGTGTGACCTTCCTTAAACTGACCACGTATTTGAGACAGTGGACCACTCAGTAGGAAAGTAGCTTCATTATATTCCAAATGACTGAACATGGTTTTCATTCAAGAGCTCGTTTAGCACGACTTGCTGGGAAACGTGTGAAATTTAGCCAAAGTAGTTCATTAATATTCAAAACACATTCAACAAAAAATGCTAATAATTTCAGAGAGCTGGGCCGCTCGCGAAGTCAGACTATTCCGTCTTGAAGACTGGACACATTAATTGATGGACGAAGAGAGACAATTTTACTGGCTGACAGCCCTGAATCACTATGCCTCAATCAGTAATGTCAGCGGCTATAACGCTGCCGTGACTCACGTAGCACACACACTTGCGTCACTCGCGCCCTCCTCTCTGCTAAGTGTGTGCTTTCCATTTCCCGTCTCTCACTCCATCTCTTTTCCTGCTAAAGCCTTGTTGATGCACGAATATAAAACATCACCCTGCAACCCATGAGCTGAGAGATTTTATGTAAAACACTCGCTAATATGAATCCATCACAAAGAACCAGTGAGAAGAGCTAGATCTCAAAAGAAAACTCTTCTGGAGAACATATAGAAAAACTGCAGAGGAACCAAGCCTCAAAATAAGAAATTCAATAAAAACACAAAGAACCACTGAGAAGAACAATGACTCAAAAGGGTAAACTCATTAAGAGACTGAGGAAGGATCCCAGAAGGTAACCAGGTCACAAACTCTGCTGAAAAACATATTTAAGTACCTCTGAGAAAACCTAGGTCCTTAATGGAGATTCTCCTGAAGAACATTGAGACGAACTGCAGAGAGGAACCTAATCGCAAAAGTAAAAACTCCATAAAAAACAGGAACCACCACCAATCCAAAAATATGAAGAACCACTAAGAGGAGCTAGGTCTCAAAAGAAAACCTCCTGTAGAACATATAGAAAAAATGCACAGAGAAACCAAGACTCAAAGCAAGAAACTCCATAAAAATATGAAGAACCACTGAGAAGAACAGAGACTCAAAGTGAGAAACTTCATAAAAACATGAAGAACCACAGAGAGGAAACAAGACTAAACGGGCAAACTCATTAAGAGAATGAGAAAGAATCCCTGAAACGAATCAGGACACAAACTCTGCTGAAGAACATATTAAAGGTCTCAAAAAAAAATAGAACCTCTAAGAGGAGCTAGGTCCTTAAATGAGACTCTTATGGAGAAAATAGAGAAGAACCACACAGAGGAATCAAGTCTCCATAAGAGATAAGATAATCCTCTATTAGTCCCTCAGTGTGGAAATTCACCGTGTTACAAAGTTACGTGCAGCAAAAGGAGAGCAAAGCACTCAGTACAAAAAATAGATAAATAAACAAATAAACAGAACAGTATATACAATATAAATTATAAAAAAGCAAGAACTCTTGAGATTGTATTCACAAATAATTGCATGTTGCTTCTTAATTGCACTAAATAACTCCATAAAACATGAAGAACCACTGAGAAGAACCAGATCTCTAAGGAGACTCTCCTAAAGAACATATAGAAGAACCGCTGAGAGGAACCAACACCAAGAGCTTGAGGAAGAATCACCTGGAGCTTATAACAGCTGTAATATGGATCTGTCGTTAATGCGAGCTCAAAACAGAGCCATTAACAAAGTTCTTCTTGAATCTCAAACCTTTAATGTTTCCTGAGGTGATCTTTAGACTCCAGCATTTACTTAAAAGAATATATTCAGTCAATATCTCTCAGAGACTCAGGGCCGAGTTTGACTCATCATTGTTCTGATACGTTTCTTCAAAGCTGTCTTTTATGTCTGGCTGAGGAACCTTTGCTCCATCTGACTGATTTGGATCTGTGCAGCTGCGCGAGTGTTGCGTGCTGGCAGCTTCTTAAACGCAGGCTTTAAACGGTGCTGCTTCAAACAGGCTGACGTGTCTGCGCTGCGGAGGGACTATTAAAATGATATTTCATTTTAGGAATTGCTTTCAGATACCGCTTCTACGAGGAACTTCCAGCTCGCTTCCACGTCCAGCTCACATTCTTTCTCTTTATCGCTGGCTGTGGTTGTGATAAGAGAAGGGCGGACGTGAAGACTATGTTTCTTGCAAGACACTCAGAGGGGAACTAGCTCTTAGGATCATTGTCCTGCTTTAATACCCAACTACGCTTGAGCTTCAGATTACGGAGTGATGCTTGGACGTTCTCCAACTGGTATAGAGCAAAATTCATGGTTCTAGCATTTACAGCACTTCAGCAATGACGTGAAGCAGCAAAGCATCTCTACACCTTCATACTACCACCACCATGTTTCACTGTTTATATGATGTTTCTATGGTGCGGTGCTGTGTTAGATTAATATAACAGGAACACCGTCTTCCAAAGAAGTCCCACTTTTGACTCATCAGCCAATGGGAATGTATTACAAACTGATTAGGGGGTTTTTAAGGTTCACTATGCAAGTCTCTGGGCTCTTATCTGAGGTGACCAAGGGTACATCCGAAATCATCCACTTGTCTATTACTCAGTAGTGTAATCAGTAGGCGAGCGTGGCTAGTATGTCCAAACACTTAGTAGGCATCGAGTAGTAGGCGAACGGTACCCGCATGACCTACTGAATCCGCAGCCATTTGTATGTATGCGACCGCAGCACACTGTGCTGTCCCATGATTCACCTGGAGCCACGGGTGAATTCAAAGCGGAGGAAGAAAAAAACAGTGAAAAGCGGAACGTCGGCTGTCCGACGCACCCCAAGACCTGGAGTTCCTTAAATTGAGTTCTTTGAGACTTCCCAGATGAGTCGTCACTGTGCTCTTGGTGGTCTCTTGGTAGGCCAGCCACTTTTGGGAAAACTTACCACTGTTCCAAGCATGGACATAGGTTTGCATATGGACGGGAGGGACATGTCCTCACTAATAGTTTGGGAGGATAGAATTGTCCTCATCAATATTGCAGAAGAGTGTGAACGTAGAGCTTCAACTGGTGCAGTGTTCTCTGTGAAATGATGTGATACAGCTCCCATACAGGCACCTGTAGAGGAGAACCTGCTCAGCAAACCTGCCTTCAAATTCATTCATTTTGAATGGAGTGGCAGATGCAGAGAGATAAAAATATTCAGATGTGCGTGTGGGGTCGGAGGTGTGCGTGAGGAGTGTCAGAGGTCCATGTGAGGGGGTCGGGGGTGCATGGGGAAGTGTGTCAAAGGTGCCGGGATTTTATTGTTGGTGCCACTCAATGCATCAATTATACATTTATCTTCAGATGTGCTCACCGGAGGATACCTTTCAATGACTATGTTTAAATATCCTTGCTGTCCAATGAAATACGTGTATCTGCATGTTTTTCTGCATCATTTTCTGCAACACTGTGGGACAATTTCATGATGAATGGACCAATAGAAATGCTCCAAATTTGCATGGAAAGAAATTCTGGTTCCATTGAAAGTGAAGTAGCTATTTTGGAGATGCCTGTTTTTCATTGTACAGCAATAATATGCTTGCATTTGATTGGCTGAAAGTGAGGGGGCAAGGTGTAAGGGGTGGGTTGTTGTCTCCCTACCAATGTTGGCACCAAATCAACCTTTAGTTCCAGGTTTTCTCCATTTAGAAACTGGACAATCATGCTCAGGCGTGGGACATGGCATCTGTGGTTAGTCTAAGTAGATCCCTGAATCAAGACTAAGACCTGAAACTTTGTTTTTCTTTTTCTCTTTCTGAGGTAATAACCACCTGTCCCAGCGAATACTGTTGGAGGTCCGACCCTTAGGGCCTCCTCATCACCTGGCACCAACCAGCTCTTCTGTTTCTGCTGCACCTCGACTGCATTACTGAATCCTCCAGATGTAGCACCTGTGCAGCGTCTCTCCTTTTAGTTCATTCTGTTTAGAATTAAATCTGCCAGAGTCGGCAGCTACACTCTAAACTCTCCTCATCCTCTGTACTAACCTAAACCAGAACTAACTCTGTCTCTGTACTAACCTAAACCAGAACTAACTCTGTCTCTGTACTAACCCAAACCAGAACTAACTCTGTCTCTGTACTAACCTAAACCAGAACTAACTCTGTCTCTGTACTAACCCAAACCAGAACCAACTCTGTCTCTGTACTAACACAAACCAGAACTAACTCTGTCTCTGTACTAACCCAAACCAGAACCAACTCTGTCTCTGTACTAACACAAACCAGAACTAACTCTTTCTCTGTACTAACCCAAACAAGAACTAACTCTGTCTCTGTACTAACCCAAACCAGAGCTAACTCTGTCTCTGTACTAACCCAAACCAGAACTAACTCTGTCTCTGTACTAACCCAAACCAGAACTAACACTGTCTCTGTACTAACCCAAACCAGAACTAACTCTGTCTCTGTACTGACCCAAACCAGAACTAACTCTGTCTCTGTACTGACCCAAACCAGAACTAACACTGTCTCTGTACTAACCCAAACCAGAACAAACTCTGTTTCTGTACTAACCTAAACCAGAACTAACTCTGTCTCTGTACTAACCCAAACCAGAACTAACTCTGTCTCTGTACTAACCTAAACCAGAACTAACTCTGTCTCTGTACTAACCCAAACCAGAACCAACTCTGTCTCTGTACTAACCCAAACCAGAACCAACTCTGTCTCTGTACTAACCCAAACCAGAACCAACTCTGTCTCTGTACTAACCCAAACCAGAACTAACTCTGTCTCTGTACTAACCCAAACCAGAACCAACTCTGTCTCTGTACTAACCCAAACCAGAACCAACTCTGTCTCTGTACTAACCCAAACCAGAACCAACTCTGTCTCTGTACTAACACAAACCAGAACTAACTCTGTCTCTGTACTAACCCAAACAAGAACTAACTCTGTCTCTGTACTGACCCAAACCAGAACTAACTCTGTCTCTGTACTAATCCAAACCAGAGCTAACTCTGTCTCTGTACTAACCCAAACCAGAACTAACTCTGTCTCTGTACTAACCCAAACCAGAGCTAACTCTGTCTCTGTACTAACCCAAACCAGAACTAACTCTGTCTCTGTACTAACCCAAACCAGAACTAACTCTGTGACGTTGACGTTACACAGTAGCGTTCAGGAATTTCCATAAGGAGCTCGAGTTTTCAGTCAAATTGATTTTGGCCGTTTTCACACCTGTAGTTTGTTTCTCTGGTCTGGATCAGTTAATGAGTTTGTCTACTTGGAGCGTTTCCTCCTCGGTTCAGTTTGTTTTCAGGCAAAAACCTAAACACACCAAAATGCACCCCAACAAACCACGTGAGCACATTGTCTCCTCTGATTGGTCAGAGCTATCTGGCATGTAAGCAAGAAAGTAAACACAGGGAGAAGATCCGGTTTTCCTAAACTACTGCACATTTCTTGTAGAGCGTATCACGGAGCAGCGGCAGAGACAGCATCTGTTCATAGCTGTAATAATAATCTGATAATATACCAAACTACAGTCCACCTGCAGACCACCCAGCTCACTCCAAACATCAAGTAGACAACGTCCCTCACTGCTAGTCCAAGAGAGACCTCACTTCATTGTCCTCGCCCTGTTAGCTGCTACAGTTCTCCAGTTCTCTGTTTACGCCATCTGCCACATCCCATAATGCAAAGCACACCTGGCTGCAGGAGATGTTTAGAACAAACTTGTGGAGTACACCTAGTACTTAGGTCAGATCGTGGTCGGATCATGTTTTCACCACAAACAAACCGCTCCAGAGTTTGGAACCAGACCAAAACCACCTCCTCTCAAGGGTCTCGGTGTGGTTGTTTTGGTCCACACTCGAGTGCGATTACTGTTTTCACACCTGCCAACACGAACCGCACCAAACGAACCAGAGTCTGTTTTAACCAGACTAACTAGTGCTGGTGTGAAAACCCTCTGAAATCATCTATTTTAGAGCAAATTAAGTAACGAATTACATTTAAAGTCATGTTTATATATTTTCAGTATCTAAAACAATATGAAATCACCAGGGGTGCCCATAAGCAGTGCTTAGCTTTTAAAATGAACTGAACTGTTAATCACACTGGGCCACTTTGTTGTGTTTCTACCAGTGTTGGCATCAAACCAACCCTTGGTTTCAAGTTTTCTCCCTTTAAAGATAAAAGCTGTCCCTGTGGTTCACTGGAGAAATGACTCTTTCTAGACAAGATATTTCTTCCTCGCCTTTCTGGAATGTCTTCTTTGCATTGCTGGCTGAGACCTTTCAGCTTGCTTCACACTGCTTTAGTTTTGTTCACCATTGTCAAGAGTGGACACATAAAACCTGCTGTGATAATGTAAATAAAAGTCTCTGACCACCCAAAAATAGCTAGCCATATGGGGGCCCACCAAACACTGACACCCAGAGGCTGATAACTTGATGATCCTGGCCTGACGGACTCTACGCTAGTAAAGGTGTAGTAACTGAGGTCACTTTCCAGAAGCAGACAGCTTAAGGGAAGCAAAGGAGGCGTCTGGCAGCTGCAGCTAAATGCAGAGGGATACAGAGGAGCAGGAGTAACTGGAGAAAGCGCTGACAGAAGAGAATATAATAAAGCAAGCAGCCACTTCTGTTACACTGTTTGTTAAAGTCCAATAATATCTCAGCCCTGGAGGAGAGGAGGAGGAGGAGGAAGGGGAAAGTTTTTATTCCAGGCTTCCTGAGCCTCAAGCCTGATGCAGGTTGTATCAAAAGTTCAACGTTGTTTCACAGTGGCGCAGTGTGATTAACAGTTCAGTGCTCTAACTTTAAACACTTTTCTTACTTTCTTTAAGTTTACTCTCTAACTGGTGACTCCGGGAAAACTTTCCCAGCATTAAAATAACGACTGCGATGCTTCGATAGTCCAAATCAGCTTATTATTTAAGTCTAATCTCATGAGCAGGCAAGGTAGGACCACTTCATGGATATAATGGTTCAGTAGGGTTGCAATACGCAACTTCACCACTAGTGGTTACACACTGCTCTTTGAACAATGCCAGCAGCCCAAGGGCGTAGATTAGCTCTTGACATTATATAACGTTAAATCAACTGACAGTTAGCAGTTTGTTGTGCAGTTAATTTCCAAGCCATGTTATTCACAGCTACAGACCATGTTAGCCTGCTGTAGGCTGTGCACTAAAGCCTAACATCACCATTAACACTGCTATGATGGACTAATTTCATTAAAGAACTTGACTTTACGGGCCACCCTCTCTCACTTTTCACACCCATGTGTCTCCAACGTTGCACCAGAGTCTTGCACAGTGAGTCTCATATGACTGGAAAGCTTTTCTAACAACCAAATGCAGCTACAGAGTCTCACGTGACAGCAGGGAAAAGCACAGCCAATCGCACTGGCCATATGTGTTACTGGGAGGTAGGACTCCAGTAGAGAATGTGTTTTAACCCGTTTCTGCACCTCTAGACCTCTGGGTTAATAAGACGTTGACAGATCAGTTTTTTCATTGGAGGGGATTAAATTATTGGTGGGGACAAGTCACTTCCGTCCATGCTAATTGTACGCCCTTGCAGCAGCCACAGAGGTTAAGTGGAGGCACCAAATGTACATACACTACCGCTCAAAAGTTTAGGATCAAGTTTAATTTCAAGAAGTTTCATTTCATGCAATTTTCATGCAATTCACAAACAATACTGTGTGTAAGTGTATCAGATGATTATTAAAGAATAAAAATGTTTATTGTATAGAGGCTTATTTTACATATAGTTCTATTATAAGCAATTCTCAGTCCTCTGTCTAAATCTCCTGGTACGACCGCCAATCCAAGTTAAGGATGTTATTGGGCTAATTGGTTGTTAGGACACTCTTGCTCAATTGTGATTGAGCAAGCTGAAAAACATTCTACTAATAAGTGAGTATAAAAGGGAGAACAACATTCTAGGTTAGTTTAGTATCTGAAG
Source organism: Megaleporinus macrocephalus (assembly GCA_021613375.1). Taxonomy (NCBI): domain Eukaryota; kingdom Metazoa; phylum Chordata; class Actinopteri; order Characiformes; family Anostomidae; genus Megaleporinus; species Megaleporinus macrocephalus. The sequence continues at coordinate 42,038,504 of CM038711.1, read as the reverse complement.
ATCAGCAGTTGATGGCTTGCCGACCGACTCACAATGACCAGAAAGAAACAACTTTCTTTAGAGACCCGTCAGTCCATTGTTGTGTTAAGGAAGAAGATACTCCATTGAAAACAATAACATTTCACTGTGATCCCAAACTTTTGAGCAGTAGTGTATGTAAGAAGATACACCACAAAATATGCCATAATGTGGCCCACAAGCAATAAGCAATCCTTTGATAAGGATGAGCCTCCTTCACCAACACTGCTATCTATTTATCACTGAGCTCTTATTTTCTGTCTCAAGGTTATTTCTCGAACTCTTGCCCATATGAGTGAGCAGTTAGTGGGCGGGCTATGCACATATAAGCATATCCAGGGTGAAACATTCAGATAATAATAGACATTTAATACACTTGGCATCAGCATAGTCTCGATTCTGATATAGTGATTATACTACTCCCGACTGCTGGCACGGACCGAGGACAGGTGGTCACTCTGCTGCGTGGGGTCAAAAAGGCAGGAAGCGGGTTAGTAAAAGAGGGAAAAACACGCTAAAGCCCTAATCCTCTGCGACAGAGCGGATAGGGTCATCAAAGCAGACTCCCACCGGTGCACGGAAAACAGCCATTCAGTAGGGAACACAAGCAGCCTCATGTTTCTTTCAGAGGAACCTGTTCTTACAGAGGTTTATAGGGTCGAGCGAGGCAACGGTCCTCACACAGCCAAGCCGGCCTCAGGAAGAATTAGCATGACGTAGGAGGCAGAATTCTTAAGAAGGAAACGGAAACAAAATCCTGGAATAAACCTTTACTGAGACGTTGAGACAGTGATGTCCTGCAACTACAGCACTTATGACTTAAACACCTCAACATGTCCAGTCTAATGAAAGCAGTTGACCAAGGCTAATGTGAGTTTCTTTCACAGCCGTCTTCTCACACGGGACATCCAGTAAATGTTATGATGGCAAGTGTATTCTAGATGACTGTATCTGAGAGGTACAAGCGGGGACGCTCCTACAGGGGGGTTCATCTTAATTTGTTTTTAGCAATGTTTCTTCATACATCTCTACAGATTGTCATACAAATGTATTTAAACAAAGTGCCAGATCCACTAAACTGGCTGTTGATTGAGCTCTGGCACGCTAGTGAACATACACACTAGGGGACAGTGAAACATCCACATATACACACACTTGAGTGAACACACATACACTAGGGGGCTGTGAAACACCCATATATACACACACTAGTGAATATACACCCTAGGGGGCTGTGAAACACCCACATATACACACACTTTAGTGAACACACATACACTAGGGGGCTGTGAAACACCCACATATACACACACTTCAGTAAACACACACTAGGGGGCAGTGAAACACCCACATATACACACACTAGGGAACACACACACTAGGGGGAAGTGAAACACCAACATTTACACACACTAGTGAACATACACACTAGGGGGGAGTGAAACCCCCACATATACACACACTTCATTGAACACACACTCACACTAGGGGGCTGTGAAACACCCACATATACACACACTTCAGTGAACACACATACACTATGGAGCAGTACAACGCCCACATACACACACTATAGTGAACGCATACCCCAGGGGGCAGGGAACCCCCACATATACACACACTAGTGAACACACATACTAGGGGGCAGTGAAACACCCACATATACACACACTAGTTAACACACACACACTAGAAGGCAGTGAAACCCCTACATATACACACTAGAGAACATCAACACTAGGGGGCAGTAAAACCCCCTCATATACACACACTAGTGAACGTACACACTAGGGGGCAATGAAAACCCCACATATACACACACACTAGTGAACATACACTCTAGGGGGCAATGAAAACCCCACATATACACACTAGTGAGCATACACACTATGGGCCAGTGAGACACCTGCAAACCCACATACTAGGGGGCTGTGAGCACACTCACCCGTAGCGCAGGCAGCCCTATCCACATCTCCCTGGGAACAGTTGAGGGTTAGGTGTCTTGCTTAAGGGCACTTCAGTCATGTCCAGTCATGTCCAGTTGGTTCCCTAACCTAGCGGTACAATTAACATGTTACAATAACTTCACTGCTTTTTCCTGTAAGGCAGTATCAGATTACATTATATGTCTGATCCACTCACACCAGCACAACACACACCACACTAACACATCACATTAGTGTCACTGCAGTGCTGAGAATGATCCATCACGCAAATAACACCTGTTCTGTGGTGGTCTTGTGGGGGTCCTGATCATTAAAGAACAGAGTAATAAAGTATACAGTGAATCAGATGAACTACAGTCTGTAAGTGTAGCTCCTATATAGTCAGTGGAGCTGATACAGTGGACAATTAGTGAAGATACAGGGAGGTGTACCTAATAAAGTGGCGAGTGGCTGTATATCGACCTTATTAAACGGCAACAGTTCTAGGCTTGCGTTCAGATTTGTGTGGGCACTTTAGATTTGGGAGGGTCAGTTATGGGCTGTAGCTTAGGGTCCTGGTTCGATCCCATGAACCGACAGAACACGACTAAAGTGCCCTTGAGCAAGGCACCTAACCCCTGGCTGCTCCCCGGGCGCAGTGGTAAGGCTGCCCACCACTCCAGGCATGTGTGCTCACTGCCCCTTAGTGTGTCCATTCACTAGCATGGGAAGAAATTCAAAGAAACTCTGAGGCAGTCACAGCGTGAAGGCTCTGAAATTCACATGCAGGAAGGCACTTTCACAGATATCTTTTTTTCTTGCTGTTAAGCTTAAAACAATAAGGAAAGGACACTCCGTAGGCTTATTATCTAATTCTGAAAACATACGCTGTTATCCAGAGAATAAAAAGGCATTCGAATTTATTCAGCACGCAGCACACAGACCTTTTTATCAGTGCGTCCGCACCGGAGAGAATAAAGCTAACAATGAGAGCGGGATGGCCCGCTGCTGAGGAGCTTTAATCACGTCAGAACGTGTGATTAAGATGAGATATGGCCGCCCAAACCGCCTCTAAAAAAAGAATGAGGGGATTGTGGAGGGAATGAGAAGTTGTTGTTTCTGCGTTTATTACCAGAAATGTTTGACGTGGCTGAATTCTAAAAATTTGTTCAGCTGAAAAACTTGGATGCACTAAATTCCATACATACTTCAAACAGACATCAGTTATTAAGCAGGAATAAAATCCATTAAATCAACAGTTGCTGCTTAAAGAGGAATAAAAGAACAAAACCTGTTTTTATGTGTTAGATTTTGTTCATGTGGGAAAACTTTCAAATCAAATTCTAATGTACCAGTTTAGTTTTCAGTGCTTCTTCAGTTTTTCCTATATTTAAAACGTTAAACAACAGTCTTGGTAAGAACAGCTCAGGCAGGCAGAACAAAAAAGGCTGAGCTGGTCTGGACACGGGTCCGGACTCACTGCTCCAGCCACCGTAGACTGGTTTTGGTAACACTTCCTATTGGATCCTGTATTCATAACACTTCATAATGCTTTATAATGTATTTATAAAGAGGTATATAACCTTATAATGTCAGACATAATGTTTAATGTTATTAGGCTGCTGTGCTTTATAATGCATTTATAAAAGGTGTAATACGTCATACATAATTTATAACATCAGGCATAATATTTAATATCATAAAGCAGGTGCATTTTACATGGGTGTAGTATGTCATGCATAATGCTTTATAACATCAGGCATAATATTTAATGTTGTAAGGCAATCATAGTGTGTTGATAGTGTGATAGTGATCGTGTTTTGTCACCAGAACCCAATAAAATGACAACTACAAATAATTAGGAAGTAAAATCACTTGATTTTTTAATCTTATAACAGTATATATATTTAAGCACAGGCTTTTTAGCGGGTATTCACAGAGAGCTGGGAAAACATGTTCCTCTTAGCTGACAGAACAATTTGGCTGCCTTTGCTCATGTGACGCTCTCTGCAGCCACGTCGACTCTGCCTGGACATAAGATTTATAGTTTGTCTGAGTTCTTGTGCTTACATGTGCCAATTTATTCATTAGCTTGCAGTAAACCGCCCAAATCACTACTGGCCCAGTATGTAAATGAGTAAAAAATGTTGAGTTTGATTGTCAGCATTGGCACAATTTTACCTTATGGCAACTACAAGTTTATTCAGAGTGGTTTGGTGTGAAAATGCCACATTCTAGAGAAAACACTGGTGGTGAATGGAACCAGACGTCTGAGGAGTTTAATGCTTCTAATAAACCTAAGACAACAGTTTTAAAGAGGTTTTATCCTTAAGAAAATGTGTGGTGGGGAGGCACACCTATAAGGAAAATAAGCAGTTTTTCCAGAGATTACATGTGATATCACATGCTAATGATCACCCAATAAAATGTCATATTTGTTGTTGCAGACATTGTGACCCCCTGGCTCATCACCATCTCTAGAGAAATCCGACTCTCTGAGATTTCTGTAACAGTGAACCATTTCTCATCAAACCACTGTGAGTGTTTATTTCATATCCTGCAGAAACTGGAGCAGGAGCTGGTGAAATTCCCATTTAAAGTCCCTTATTGGCTTGTGCTCTGACCCAAGGTGGACAGATGATTGGTGTAATTACTGGTTTTCATGATGTTCTCAAATGTTTTTCTCAGTAATTCAGTCTGACCCAACAACACAAGGCACTGTCCATAAACATGCAGCACTATTAGTGTAGTCTGGAGTAGATGAGGAGGAGATTGTCTTGTATTGTAGATCGTTATTCCGAAGGCATGCTAATTCCAAGATTCAAGCGAGGAATTTAATGCAAGTCTCACAAATGAACACTAATGAAATGTGATTGGTTTGATTGCCAGGCCATCTGCATAGGAACATTAGTGAGTGTTCTCCAGCCACAGCGCACTACTGATCTTCACTCACACATGCATATCGCTACTGCTGGCTCTCCAAGATGTCAACTTTACAGGAAAAGCTAAAAATATATTTTAATTTCAATGTAAGTCAATGGAACCAGACTTCTTTCCCCAAGTCTCTTTTAGGCCATTTCATCATCTCCTGTTGGCCTCGCCTCTACTGTGACTTACTATCACCTCTTCAGGTACAAAGGGTTATTATGAGACAAAAACCTCTGCCGACCACACGGTGCTCGCTGAAAGACGCTCGACTGTGAGGCAACAGCCAATGGGATCACATAGAGAGAGAACCGTGTCACCGGTCACACAATCTCTCTGCGGCTGCAGGCGGCATATTTAAATATGTACCTCCAGCTCTCTCTGCAGAACAGACAGTCCCTGCTGACCCAGTGCCTTTATTCTTTTTGTAACTTTTTCTTCTTTCTTACAAATCAGCGCAGTAACAACTCGTACTGCTGGTTTGTTGACATCCGTTTTAGAAATAGTGCATCACTAGCTCTCACATGCGTTTGGTTTTCGTGTGTTCTCGTGACAAAAACGTGTTTTTGGACCAAAGCCAAATGAGTCTGCGATTCTCCAGAGTAAAAGTAATTCGTGACCCCGTGTCGCCGATCAGTCATGTAGTGTGAAAACCATAACAACTGAAAGACTCCAATTACATCACAATCAGTCATGTAGTGCGAACGACACAAAGACCTGACCACTCAAACAGTCGCGTAGTGTGAACCAGACATAAGTGAACTATTTCTCATCAAACCACTGTGGGTGTTTATTTCATATTCCACAGAAACTGGAGCAGGAACTGGTGGAATTTCCTTTTAAGTCACTTACTGGCTTGTACCTTGACCCAAGGTGGACAGATGATTGGTGTAATTACTGGTATCTACTGTATGATGTTATCAAATGTTTCTCAGTATTTCAGTCTGACCCAACAACACAAGGCACTGTCCAGAAATTTGTATCGCTATTAGAGTAATCTGGAGAAGATAATGAGGAGGAGGAGGAGGAGGAGGATTGTCCTGTATTGTATGCTGCTTTCGTGTTGTATGCTGTTTGCTTTTCTTTCGGCCCATTTATTAAGACATTAACACACAATATAAAGGACAGACATTTGTAAATTACAGTAAAAACTTAAAGTCCTTTGCTAGGGGAAATGTTTCTTTGAGTGTTCCTGGTTCTGTATAGAACCGTTGTCTTCACTAAAGAACCCTTAAAGAACCATCTTCCTTAGGAGTTATATTGACGAAATAAAAAAAATGAGTAAACTGGATCCTGGGTCGGGGGAATTAGTGATAAAAAATAGTATTTGGTCTAAGCGTCTGTAATCTCAGGTGGGCCGCCTGGAAAAAACTGGTGCCAGTGGACCACCAGCTTGGCCGTCAGCAGACCAACAGTGGCTCGTTATCGTCTTACTATCAGGGTCTTTTTAAGAGTTACTGTCAGAACATTTGTTGATGGTTGTTGAGGGTTTAAGCATGTAAATGGCTCTCAGAGTGTTCATGGTTCTGTGTAGAGCTGTTATGTTTGGTAAAGAACCATTTTTGCCTCAGTCACATGTACCATGAACACTCAAAGTACTATTTATATGCTTAAAGGGTTCTTTGCTGGGTGAAATCGTTCTTCAGACTGATAAGAAATGTTCACTTATGAGATTGCCAGGCCATCTGCATAGGAACGTTAGTGAGTGTTCTCCAGCCTTCAGACTGATGAGAAATGTGTTCTTTTTAAAATGGTTCTATATAGCACCAAAAAAAAAGGTTCTGCTATTGTTATGTGAAGGTTGTGACAGTAAAAGACACCTTTTCTGTGCTATGTAGAACTGAATTCAGAAAGGTTCTGCATAGAACCACATTCAGCATGCTTCTTTAGATTGATGGAGAACATTCCACCATGCATTTTACTTAACAGTTTATCTAAAATTGACTAGCACAGAGATATAAGGCGATACGCATTCACACACACACATATATATATATATATATATATATATATATATATATATATATATATATATATATATATATATATATATATATATATATATATATATATATATATCTCGTCCCTGCTAAAGAAAAACAAGTATCTCAAAATGGCAGCTTTACAGAAGAGGACCAAACTGTCTATTTCTTTCAATGTAAGTCAATGGAACCAGAGTTCTGTCCAGGTTATTTTGGACCATTTCTGTTGGTCCATTAACCATGATTACATCTATACAATGGAAACAGCCATGGGCGTGGTAGTGGGGGGAAAAGTGGACCTGACCACCCAGGGCCCGAGTAGGGAAAGGGGCCCATGAAAATTTAATTTTTTGCTCCCGTTCCTCATGTACTGGCATGGATAGGGGCCCACTGCCAATGAGCGAGTACAGGGCCCAGAATTTACTGCTACCCCCCTGGAAACATCAGATGTCGTCTTCAAATGACATAGAAAAATAAAAATCTGTTTTTCTTTGGCCAGCGACAATATACTACGTCTACATGCTGCTCCCAGAAAACATGAAATACTGCATAGCCAGTCATTATAGAATTTAAAAAAAAATCTTGATATAATAATTAATTGCAAACAGTAGTGTATCACTGTACTAAGCAACTTGTCCTTGGGCAAGAACACTAGCTCTCAGGACTCAGCCTGCTGATGACACAGCAGTAAGAGTAGAGTTTTAGTCAGTATGTCTTTTATATGAGTTCCTTATAACAGTGAACGGTCACAATGAGCGCTGAGAGAGCAAATTAGTCTGCTGAGCTCTTTGTGCGGACCAGTACACACTTTCATTCTGTCGTGTCATCATCTTGCTCCAGTGATTCCCTTGACTCTCCATGTCCTGTTCCTTAAAAGAAAAGAAAACTTCTGACATTCCCCAATTCTTACCTGTCACAACCAGACATCAGTAATGAAGAGGGGTTGCACAGACTAGTCGACACGCTTTAAGCTTTAATGTTGACTATGTGAATCACAAAATTATGACAGACTAGTCTCCCTGGTTTCCCAGAAACTACTGCTGCATCAGAAATCTCTCTACTTACAGCGTCTGGAACAGACTGGACCCTGTATCCACACAATCTTGGACACTCTAAGTTTACCATCTAACACAACTAACCTCTACACTAACCTCTGTAGCAGCAGTAACACACACAGCCGACTCTCCACTAACCTCTGTAGCAGCAGTAACACACACACACACACAGCCGACTCTCCACTAACCTCTGTAGCAGCAGTAACACACACACACACACACACACACAGCCGACTCTCCACTAACCTCTGTAGCAGCAGTAACACTACACACACACACACACAGCCGACTCTACACTAACCTCTGTAGCAGCAGTAACACTACACACACACAGCCGACTCTACACTAACTTCTGTAGCAGCAGTAACACTACACACACACACACAGCCGACTCTACACTAACCTCTGTAGCAGCAGTAACACTACACACACAGCCGACTCTACACTAACCTCTGTAGCAGCAGTAACACTACACACACAGCCGACTCTACACTAACCTCTGTAGCAGCAGTAACACTACACACACAGCCGACTCTACACTAACCTCTGTAGCAGTAACACTACATTCTTTTTTGATTTAGGCTGTTTTTCTCTACGCTACGATCACTTCTACTTCATTGAAAAGAAATAATTTTTTTCTTGAGTTTGGGTTTAGCTCCTCTGGGGTGCCTCTGGTCATGACTGTTCCTGTACATCACCATGCAAAACCCAAAACGTGGATTGTGGATCAGCTGGATGGTGCGTCATGAGTCACGAGAGGAGACGTGTTGAACAAACGTATCTAAAGGTCAGTTCCGTCGCCTCCTGCAGACCGCACAAAGATGTAGTCCATGCTGAGGCAGAGCGGAGAATAAAAGCAATGGATTTATCCCAGCTTCAGCCCGGCCCGTCCAGCTGTGAGCCTTCGACCCAAGTGAGCTCCTACACTCCTGCTGGTCCTTTCAGTGCATTATCGCTTAGCAACATTAGGAGCCGTCAAAGTTGGCAGGACAGCGTTCATTTCCCAGAAGCTACAGAACGACAGATACATCAGTGAAAAGATTTAATAACAGCTGTTGCATCTTTTTCATCCACTGCAGCTCAACAATACAGAACCCAGCAGGAAAAATCCAACTAATATAAATATATTTAAACACAAATCAATACAAAACACCCACCCAGTACTTCCACTCACTGGCCACTTTATTAGAAACACCCACCCTGTACTTCCACTCACTGGCCTCTTTATTAGAAACACCAACCCTGTACTTCCACTAACTTGCTACTTTATTAGAAACACCCACCCTGTACTTCCACTCAATGGCCACTTTATTAGAAACACCCACCCTGTACTTCCACTCACAGGCCACTTTATTAGAAACACCCACCCTGTACTTCCACTCACTGGCCACTTTATTAGGAACACCCAACCTGAACTTACACTAGCTGGCCACTTTATTAGAAACACCAACCCTGTACTTCCACTAACTTGCTACTTTATTAGAAACACCCACCCAGTGCTTCCACTCACTGGCCACTTTATTAGAAACACCCACCCTGTTCTTCCACTCACTGCCCACTTTATTAGAAACACCCAACCTGTACTTCCAGTAGATGGCCACTTTATTAGAAACACTCTCCCTGTACATCCACTTACTGGCCACTTTATTAGAAACACCCACCCAGTGCTTTCACTCACTGGCCACTTTATTAGGAACACCCAACCTGAACTTCCACTAGCTGGCCACTTTATTAGAAACACCAACCCTGTACTTTCTCTAACTGGCCACTTTATTAGAAACACCAACCCTGTACTTTCTCTAACTGGCCACTTTATTAGAAACACCCACCCTGTGCTTTTACTCACTGGCCACTTTATTAGAAACACACACCCTGTCCCTCCACTCACTGGTCCCTCCCTCTGAAACTCCTATGTCACTGCTAGACTGAGAGTGAACCATCATCCAATATTGATGAACTGTGCATCAGCAGATGATGTGCGGTCTCTAACTATACAGCAGTGAGATGGAGCTTTAAAGGAGGGGCTTCTAACGAAGTGGTCCAGGCATGTACAGTCTGGATCTTCACATAAAACTGGCTTTCAATGATTCATTTCTCAGCATGTTTCCTGACTCACCGCTGCTGAGCCTCTGTATTCAATAACACTGTGACTACGAGGCTGGCAGCCGTCTGGAGCTTTCAAAGAGGCCGTTTGTGTCCTTGCTCATCTCGCACTCTTTTACACTTGTCTTGCAAACATTTGCAGCCGCTCTTACATAAATCTCTGTCTGCTCGAGCGTAGAAAGCAGACCAAGCCGAGGTGGTGCCAGAAGTCATTTTAACCCTTTGATAGTGGTTTTCTAAGTGTCAATACATGACCTTTTCCTCTCTAAAGCCCACCTGTTTATAGCTACAAGGCATAGCAGCCCACAGGAACACTAAAACCAAGAACCAGAGACGGTAAAAGATCAGATCATCTATTTCGCTTCAATCACAGACACCAAAATGTGCAGCGGGAAAAAAAAGGTGAAAAAAGAAAAATGAATAAATAATGTAGGAGGTGTTTATGTGGGGTGTGTCTCAAACCCTAGTGAGTGTCTAAGTAGGCTGTCTAGGTAGGGAGCTGTGTAAGTAGCAGTGTTCTCTCCTCATCTCTCCTCATAAAACAGATTACTGAGACGCTCTAGTTAGAGAGAGACTGCGTCACGGCTTGTTCCCCCCACTGCAGCACGCCACCGGTGGCATAAATGCTAATGTCTTGAGTATAAAAGTGTAAATGGTGAAGGACTCGTTACAGAGTTGATAATAAAAAACTGTTTTGTGTGATTATATGACCAGAAACACATTAAAACTCCAGAGAGAATCAAAATAACTCACAATTTAAAACCACTTCACTGCTCGTAGATTAGCCTGTGTTGAATCATGGTCTTAGCGGCTGAGGAAGCGTTCAATGCTTCCTTAAAATCAGGTCTAAATAAGGTTTCTCAGTAGACAGCATGTTTAAGGTATGTAAGAATTGGGACAGTCCACATGTCGGGAGCGCATACTATGACGTAAAATGCTGCCTATGTAGGAGCTCAGTAGGTTTTGAGACAGACCCATGGACTCTTATCTGGGGCTGCTGTACATCATCATGTTCTACTGAAATTCTCCACTGTGTGTCCCACTGGGGTCACTGTTTGGTCTCCAGATGTCTATTTAGTTTTTATGTTATTTTTGATTGGTTTGAAACAGCTGAACCTTTCTGACTCCGCCCACCGTGCTTCCTCTCAATCAGCACTAATAATAAACCTGATTTCTGCTTCTTTGTTGGTTTATCAGTCAGGTCGGGTCACTGATGCTCCGCCACAAATACTCTTAGAGATCCATACATCCATTATCTTCCGCTTTATCCCGCTATTCTGGGTCACAGGGGTGCGGGGCTGGAGCCAATCCCATCCTTATCGGGCAAAACAACTCAAGAACCCAGTCCAGGATGGGGAGAATATATAAACTCCACACTGAACAGCCGGGACTCGAGCTCAGAACGATATGAGAGTCTGTAAAGAGAGTCAGACGATAAGAAGAAGAAGAAGAAGAGAGATCTACTGAGGAAGCTCCCTCGTTTGATCATAGAATGTGTTCCACCAGCAGTGAACTGAACCAGAGTTGGGCTGGAAGTGGGAACTAAACTAGCTGACTGATGTGTTTGTCCCAGACTAATGTTTATTTGTGGGTCCCTGTTAAGATTTATATTAATTATAATGTAAAAATCTCATGTATGTGCTTATAACTGATAATTAGGAAATTAGTACACTGGTGGTCTCTGGCCCACAGGTTAAGAAACCTGCTCAACCTTTGTTCACTGAAATAGCAGAAAAATGCCATAGTTCTCTGTAGAGGATGTTAAACCTATTTTCATATTTATATTGTAATATATGCACATAGAAATTAAATATATCGTTACTATCCAAAGAAAACTCTCAAAAATGATAACTTTACAGGAGAGAACAAAAACCTTCTTCACTTTTAATATGTCAATGGAACCAGAATTTTTTCAAAGCTGTTTTAGAGCATTTCTATTGGCCAATCAGCATTTACACACAATATAAACATCAGCTTCTGCATTCAAATGATGTAGAAAACTAAAAAATTACAAAAAAAAATAGAGATAAATGTTTCATGACAGCGACGGTATGTAATGGTGAATGAAAAATTTTGCCAAAAATATTAACATATGTTGAAAAAAAATGAATGTAAATCCTTCTAAGGGCTAAAAGACTTTCAATCCTTTTTCCTAGAAGTCTCCATTTAATCCAGAGAAAGCTGTTAGATGCTTTTCACCTGAACTCAGGGTGCTTTGTCTGCACTTATGCACACACACAGTGGACGGCCAGGCCTAATGGTCAGTGAAGTGTATTAGCTGGGGGTTTGGGACTGCAGGAGGGAGGAGGGTCAGAGCGGTCAGGAGACTGGAGCCCACGCCTGAACGAGCCCTAACACAGAACGTGATGTACCCGCTCAGGTAGAAAACGACAGTCCTGTTCAGAGGGCAAGTTTTAACAGCCTGCTGCGGCCTGCGGTCCTCCGGTCCTCCACCACCCGCTGAATAATTCAGCACAGCTGAAACAGGCAGACAGTAAGAGCGTTGTTCGAGTCGATCTCTAATAGACAGTTTCTCTCACCGTAGAACATACAGGCTATCTGCAGACATGTAGCATGATGTTTGATGTAGCATGCAAGCGTTCCCCCCAACCTAGTCTGTATGATCCGGCCAAAGAGCTTATACTGCACAAGCAGCCTATTACGACCAATATTTACATACACTACCAGTCAAACATTTAGAACTGTTTGACTGGTAGTGTACTAAAACGTTTGACTGGTAGTGTATCTAAAACGTTTGTCTGGTAGTGTATCTAAAACGTTTGTCTGGTAGTGTATCTAAAACGTTTGGCTGGTAGTGTACTAAAACGTTTGACTGGTAGTGTAACTAAAACGTTTGGCTGGTAGTGTATCTAAAACGTTTGACTGGTAGTGTATCTAAAACGTTTGGCTGGTAGTGTATCTAAAACGTTTGACTGGTAGTGTACTAAAAGGTTTGTCTGGTAGTGTATCTAAAAGGTTTGTCTGGTAGTGTATCTAAAACGTTTGTCTGGTAGTGTATCTAAAACGTTTGGCTGGTAGTGTATCTAAAACGTTTGGCTGGTAGTGTATCTAAAACGTTTGACTGGTAGTGTATCAAAACGTTTGACTGGTAGTGTATCTAAAACGTTTGGCTGGTAGTGTATCTAAAACGTTTGGCTGGTAGTGTATCTAAAACGTTTGGCTGGTAGTGTACTAAAACGTTTGACTGGTAGTGTATCTAAAACGTTTGACTGGTAGTGTATCTAAAACGTTTGACTGGTAGTCTATCTAAAACGTTTGACTGGTAGTGTTACTAAAACGTTTGACTGGTAGTGTTACTAAAACGTTTGGCTGGTAGTGTATCTAAAACGTTTGACTGGTAGTGTTACTAAAACGTTTGTCTGGTAGTGTATCTAAAAGGTTTGTCTGGTAGTGTATCTAAAAGGTTTGTCTGGTAGTGTATCTAAAACGTTTGACTGGTAGTGTATCTAAAACGTTTGACTGGTAGTCTATCTAAAACGTTTGACTGGTAGTGTTACTAAAACGTTTGGCTGGTAGTGTATCTAAAACGTTTGACTGGTAGTGTTACTAAAACGTTTGACTGGTAGTCTATCTAAAACGTTTGACTGGTAGTGTTACTAAAACGTTTGGCTGGTAGTGTACTAAAACGTTTGACTGGTAGTGTATCTAAAACGTTTGACTGGTAGTGTATCTAAAACGTTTGACTGGTAGTGTATCTAAAAGGTTTGGCTGGTAGTGTACTAAAACGTTTGACTGGTAGTGTATCTAAAACGTTTGACTGGTAGTGTATCTAAAACGTTTGACTGGTAGTGTATCTAAAAGGTTTGGCTGGTAGTGTACTAAAACGTTTGACTGGTAGTGTATCTAAAACGTTTGACTGGTAGTCTATCTAAAACGTTTGACTGGTAGTGTATCTAAAACGTTTGGCTGGTAGTGTATCTAAAACGTTTGACTGGTAGTGTTACTAAAACGTTTGTCTGGTAGTGTATCTAAAAGGTTTGTCTGGTAGTGTATCTAAAAGGTTTGTCTGGTAGTGTATCTAAAAGGTTTGTCTGGTAGTGTATCTAAAAGGTTTGGCTGGTAGTGTATCTAAAACGTTTGGCTGGTAGTGTATCTAAAACGTTTGACTGGTAGTGTATCAAAACGTTTGACTGGTAGTGTATCTAAAACGTTTGGCTGGTAGTGTATCTAAAACGTTTGACTGGTAGTGTTTCTAAAACGTTTGACTGGTAGTGTATCTAAAACGTTTGACTGGTAGTGTATCTAAAACGTTTGACTGGTAGTGATCTAAAACGTTTGACTGGTAGTGATCTAAAACGTTTGACTGGTAGTGATCTAAAACGTTTGACTGGTAGTCTATCTAAAACGTTTGGCTGGTAGTGTACTAAAACGTTTGACTGGTAGTGATCTAAAACATTTGGCTGGTAGTGTATCAAAAACGTTTGACTGGTAGTGATCTAAAACGTTTGACTGGTAGTGATCTAAAACGTTTGACTGGTAGTGTATCTAAAACGTTTGACTGGTAGTGTATCTATAAGGTTTGACTGGTAGTGATCTATAAAGTTTGACTGGTAGTGATCTATAAAGTTTGACTGGTAGTGATCTATAAAGTTTGACTGGTAGTTATCTATAAAGTTTGACTGGTAGTGAACTAAAACGTTTGACTGGTAGTGATCTATAAAGTTTGACTGGTAGTGTACTAAAACGTTTGACTGGTAGTGTATCTAAAACGTTTGGCTGGTAGTGTACTAAAACGTTTGACTGGTAGTGATCTAAAACGTTTGGCTGGTAGTGTATCTAAAACGTTTGGCTGGTAGTGTACTTAAACGTTTGGCTGGTAGTGTATCTAAAACGTTTGACTGGTAGTGTATCTATAAGGTTTGACTGGTAGTGATCTATAAAGTTTGACTGGTAGTGATCTATAAAGTTTGACTGGTAGTGAACTAAAACGTTTGACTGGTAGTGATCTATAAAGTTTGACTGGTAGTGATCTATAAAGTTTGACTGGTAGTTATCTATAAAGTTTGACTGGTAGTGAACTAAAACGTTTGACTGGTAGTGATCTATAAAGTTTGACTGGTAGTGTACTAAAACGTTTGACTGGTAGTGTATCTAAAACGTTTGGCTGGTAGTGTACTAAAACGTTTGACTGGTAGTGATCTAAAACGTTTGGCTGGTAGTGTATCTAAAACGTTTGGCTGGTAGTGTACTTAAACGTTTGGCTGGTAGTGTACTTAAACGTTTGGCTGGTAGTGTATCTATAAGGTTTGACTGGTAGTGATCTATAAAGTTTGACTGGTAGTGATCTATAAAGTTTGACTGGTAGTGATCTATAAAGTTTGACTGGTAGTGAACTAAAACGTTTGACTGGTAGTGATCTATAAATTTGACTGGTAGTGATCTATAAAGTTTGACTGGTAGTGTACTAAAACGTTTGACTGGTAGTGCATCTATAAGGTTTGACTGGTAGTGATCTAAAACGTTTGACTGGTAGTGAACTAAAACGTTTGACTGGTAGTGAACTAAAACGTTTGACTGGTAGTGAACTAAAACGTTTGACTGGTAGTGATCTATAAAGTTTGACTGGTAGTGAACTAAAACGTTTGACTGGTAGTGATCTATAAAGTTTGACTGGTAGTGATCTATAAAGTTTGACTGGTAGTGTACTAAGACGTTTGACTGGTAGTGATCTATAAAGTTTGGCTGGTAGTGTACTAAAACGTTTGACTGGTAGTGATCTAAAACGTTTGGCTGGTAGTGTATCTAAAACGTTTGGCTGGTAGTGTACTTAAACGTTTGGCTGGTAGTGTATCTATAAGGTTTGACTGGTAGTGAACTAAAACGTTTGACTGGTAGTGATCTATAAAGTTTGACTGGTAGTGATCTATAAAGTTTGACTGGTAGTGTACTAAGACGTTTGACTGGTAGTGATCTATAAAGTTTGGCTGGTAGTGTACTAAAAACGTTTGACTGGTAGTGATCTAAAACGTTTGGCTGGTAGTGTATCTAAAACGTTTGGCTGGTAGTGTATCTATAAGGTTTGACTGGTAGTGTATCTAAAACGTTTGACTGGTAGTGATCTATAAAGTTTGACTGGTAGTGTACTAAAACGTTTGACTGGTAGTGCATCTATAAGGTTTGACTGGTAGTGATCTAAAACGTTTGACTGGTAGTGAACTAAAACGTTTGACTGGTAGTGAACTAAAACGTTTGACTGGTAGTAAACTAAAACGTTTGACTGGTAGTGAACTAAAACGTTTGACTGGTAGTGATCTATAAAGTTTGACTGGTAGTGTACTAAAACGTTTGACTGGTAGTGATCTATAAAGTTTGACTGGTAGTGATCTATAAAGTTTGTCTGGTAGTGATCTATAAGGTTTGACTGGTAGTGATCTATAAAGTTTGACTGGTAGTGATCTATAAAGTTTGACTGGTAGTGATCTATAAAGTTTGACTGGTAGTGATCTATAACGTTTGACTGGTAGTGTGTCTATAAAGTTTGACTGGTAGTGATCTATAAAGTTTGACTGGTAGTGTATCTATAAAGTTTGACTGGTAGTGATCTATAAAGTTTGACTGGTAGTGTGTCTATAAAGTTTGACTGGTAGTGTATCTAAAACCTTTGATTGGTAGTGAATGTTGGCAGGACTTGCTATATTGACTCTAGGCATGAATGAGTATGTATGTAATTGTGTAAGTCTGTACGTCTACCCTGTGCTGGATGGGCAGCCTGTCCAGAGCGTGTCCTGCCTTCTGCCCAATAAGCGCCAAGTGTCCCTCGAGAAGAAAACAACTTAGTTTTCCTACTAAGGAATATATATATATATGGACATCAGGATATTTAAAGAGCTCAGCACATTCCACCAGCTCAGTGCATCCAACAATAAGCCAGCATGGAGCTTCTTTTACTCAGCAGACTCAAAGCTTCCATTCCTCACGCTGATCCACTCGATTATGACCAGTGTGGGTGTGCAGGCTCAGCAGCTACTCTGGGGTCAAACACTGCCCAGTAAAAGGAAGCAAAGACAAGGCAAACCTAACGAGACAGCTGGCGTAACAGCTTCACAGGAGCAAGCCACCTTCAGAAACAGCCGAAGCAGAGAAGTGCTGCTCCTCCAAGAAACGTCTGCGACTAAGAGACTCAATGAAATTGATCTGAACTGTTTTGTGCCACAATTACATTAAACACAAGAACTCGCAGCAGGAGGAGCCCTGAGGTTTAGTCACGTAACCTTTCCCAGCCGCGCGTGCCTCTCGGCTTTTTAAGACTAACGCAGCATGAAATAACAGCGGAACGCATGAAAATAGAGCGGCGCTCGTCTAACGCTGACGGATGCTCCCCCGTCAAGCCCTCACAGCTGATTTCACTTGTCTTCCACGTCCTCAGTCGAACGACTCTGTTCGTGTCCCAAAGCCTTCCCAGAGTTCACTGGCAAGCTAGATAAGGCAGAGGACCCTGTGCAGACCGTTAATATCGGCCTGCTGCGTTTGATTTCTTTTGACGTGTATAGACTGTCGCTTCTCTACAGCAGATGGTACATGTGCTCTGGTCGCTTGATGGAAAGGAATCAGATAGTCACAGTTTTCTTTCAGGAGCCAAATGCAGCGAATCAGCTAAGACACTGATAATGTAAGACAGTTTTGTGCAGGCTAATGTAACCAAGGGCGTAGGAGCGTGTTTGATATTGGGGGGGGGGGCACATTTGCTAATATGAATCAAAGCCCACCCTATCCCCTAAATATCACCTATAAGCTGATTCCACTATAGGTAAGGTAGTAAATTACTGTATGTGTAGTGACGTAGAACAACATTTGTGGAATTACAGTAAATAGTAAATAAGTAAACAAAACAACATTATCTGTACGTCTGCTTATTATTAGATAAATCCAATTAAAGATCACTTTACAAACTAAACAAGATACTTCATGTTACATGCTACTGCTGTCAGACAATTTTAAACTACACATGCATTGTCTAAACTATATACACATATAACCAATATTTTTTTCTTTGCATCATAATGCTGAAATGAAATGATAAAGAAATGTATGTTGAGGTTTCCTGACTAGACTAACATTAATGTTAGACAGTAAGGCTGTGTCCCAAACAGCACCCTCTAACATTACATACTGACAGCACTTCTAACAATGGCGTCCTTTTATTTATTCATTCATTTATTAACTTATTTTATTTAAAATATATAAAATTATATTTTATTATTTTATATATGTAGTGTAGTAGCAGTCTGCAGTTTGGGGCGTGGCCAGAGAATAATGTAACTTTTCTGACTAAAGTTAATATAAACGTTAGCTCACCCTCGTAGTCTGTTACCATAACAACACATTATACTAAAGCCGTTTTATTGCAGTACATATGGTCATCGTTGCTGTTCACTGTTCTCATCACTGACCTCGTGCTTAAAGCTAGCGCGAGCTACTCAACACTCCAGCGAGGCGAGAGCTCGGGTCAGTGAAGCTGCTGACTGCAGGATATTTCTGAACAGGCATCTCAACACAAGCCTTAACAAAGTGAAAGACCCAGACCACCTAGCAACCAGATCCCGTTGCTAACAACATAGCACAGCATGTGAATTGCGAAGGCTTTTAATTATTGGGTGGGACAAATCTACCTGTTTCTGATATTGGGTGGGATATGCCCCCCCATCCCCTCGGTTTCTGCCCCTGCAGTTAGCCTGCCGGAATCACTATCCAAGCATATGCACAGCAAGATCCCGGAGGGGGGCTTGAGCCCCTACCCACTGCACAAATACCCTCTTGGTCAGCATGTTAAGTAAATCTGCTTTATGTGGCTATTATTGAGCTAGTGGATCAGCTCAGCATTTACTGGCCTAAATGTGGGACAGGGGGATATAGATATATTAGGGTGGGATTATAAAAACACTTCGAGACCTTGTGACCTGATGAACAGATCACACTTCATGCTACAGCTTCTCGACAGTTCTCTCGACTTCAGCTCAGCTTTTAACACCACAGCGCCAGAGCTGCTGTACCAGCTATCTGGACAAGATCCCATCTGCCGGTGGATCACAGGCTTCCTCACAGACAGCAGGTGCAGCTAAGAAAACACTCAAGATCCCCCAGACCCTCAACACTGGAGCGTCACAAGGTTACGTGCTCCTACCCAGTCTCGTCAGTCTCTATACCAATGATTGTGTCTCCAGGGAACCAGCTGTGAATCTCCAGAAGAGAGCCAAAGGTGATGTCTGTCTACAGAAAGGAAGTCTACAGCTGGCCTCCTGGTGGACCAGCAACCATCTGCTGCTAAACACAGAAATGATGCTGAATGTGTTCAACCTTGGGTGCAAAGCCCCCTTAACCCAGACTCCCCCCAGCTTGTTTTTCATTGGACGGCGACAATATATATATATATTGTAGCTGTCCAATAAAAAACAAGCATCTCCAAATATGCAACTTTACAGGAAACACCAAAAACACACTTTACTTTCAGTGTAAGTCAATGGAACTAGAATAATTTCCACGCACTTTTGGAGCACTTCTATTGGTCCTATCATCATGAAACTTTTACACAACGTAAACAACCATTGGTTTGTTCAAATGATGTAGAAAACTTAAAATCAACAAAAATGGATATACATGTTTTTCATTGGACAGCGACGATATATCGATATATAAAATCTAAAGTAAGGAATGCTAATAAAGTTTTTTGTTATCGCAAACAAATAAATAACCCAATCATGCCAGGCCATAATAGTTACTACTCAGATACTGCTATCACATTTAAACACTGCATATCAAGTAATGTTACAACCTCAGAGTTTAAATCCTAGCTTTAGTAATAACACTGTAGTCTGTCTGGTTTAAAATTCCTAAAGAAAAGCAAGATTTAGGTGGATCATCAGATCACTATTGTCAAAAATAGAATATAACATATTGTATTAGTGTAATTGTATTAACATAAAAAAACAAAAGTAAATGGAGAATCTTTGCTGCCTACGAAGAGAAAACATGAAGCAATAGCAGAAAACCTGTAGTTCTAGGCAAATGAGCACATTGTCTCCTCTGATTTGCGAGCAAGAAAGTAAACACAAGGAGAAGATCCGGTTTTCCTAAACTACTGCACATTTCTTGTAGAGCGTATCACGGAGCAGCGGCCGAGACAGCATCTGTTCATAGCTGTAATAATAATCTGATAATATACCAAACTACAGTCCACCTGCAGACCACCCAGCTCACTCCAAACATCAAGTAGACAACGTCCCTCACTGCTAGTCCAAGAGAGACCTCGCTTCATTGTCCTCGCCCTGTTAGCTGCTCCAGTTCTCCAGTTCTCTGTTTACGCCATCTGCCGCATCCCATAATGCAAAGCACACCCGGCTGCAGGAGATGTTTAGATCAAACTTGTGGAGAAGTCCTAATACTTGGGTCAGATCGAGGTCAGATCATGTTCTCACCATAAACGAACCGCTCCAGAGTTCGTTTGGAACCGGACTGAGACCACTTTCTCCCCTCGAGGGGCTCGGTGCATTTTTTTTGGTCCATACCTGAGTGCAATTACTGTTTTCACACCTGCCGGACTAACTAGTGCTGGTGTGAAAATGCCCTTAACCTGCTCAAACAGCATCCAGCCCTTTGGAACCATGCCCCCCAAAAATATATACATTTACAGCATTCAGCAGACTCTCTTATCCAGAGCGACTTACATAAGTGAGTTGGTATCTCTATCTAGTACAAAACAGGTTTAAGTCCAAACTAATCTTATACTCAAATACTGCCATAAACAAGAGCCAGTGCTGATGCCTAGAAAGAAAACAACAAAATAAAAGATTAGACACAGAGCAACACCTAGCACGACTGGAACACCTACAGAGAAGAGAATAAATACAGAACTCCATACAGTATAAGTGCAATACTTATTCAGTGTTCCTAGAAGATCAAGTGCAATTATGGTTTATACTAATGCTCCACAAAGAGACGGTGGTCTTTAGTCTGTAAGACTGCGAGAGAGTTCGCTGTTCGGACAGCCAGTAGAACGTGTCTTCCATGAATCTTGAGTGATGCCGGGCCTGTCAGAGCCGTACTTGAAGCGCGAAGGGCTTGAGGTGCAGATTGACTTTTGACCATTGCCATAAGGTCAGGAGGATCTGGTCCATTCTTGGCTTTGTAGGCATCAGAACTCTAAACTGAATGCAAGCAGCTACAGGAAGCCAGTGAAGGGAGTGCAGCAATGGAGTGACATGGGTGAACTGCTGCTGGATGGCTGTATAGGGCCCTGCACAAGCCTCCATGCTGAGATGTTAAACTATAAATAGACCTTTGCTTCTGACACCCCAATGTACTGCTACCTATTAAAATAGGACATGTGTGTTCTAAAAACAGCATCAGGAGAACTGATTTCTGCTGTACTTTACCCAGACTAGGCAATCTTAGGAACACATCAGTCAGGTCTTGGTTCACTGAGTATAATTGGATCGGGGAGAAGTGTGAAAATTAAGTTTTTCGCAGAACTACACCTTTAAAAGTTACAATGTAAAGTTCTCGCCTCTCTCTCGGGGGTTAAATAGGTAAGCTGCCTTCATAAACAAGATCAAACAGGCCATAATGAGAACGAACAGTAGAAGGGGCCTGAACTGAAATACGGCGAATGCAAATAAAACTTCCCCCATTATGTGATCCTGAGGCGGGTTTTCATTTAGATGCTAATGTGATTATGTTCTATAAAAGTTCTCACGCATCAATCACCGGCCTCAATCAAACTCCGCACAGTAGAGCTCAAATATTAATAAAATATGCAATATGTGTCTTAAGAATCTGGACTGCAAGTGCGAGGAGTAGTTGGTTATTTTAATTACATTCAGTCCTATAATACGGTCGACAGGCTGAGGCGTACGAATGAGAGCCATACAGAAAAGCACGGCGGCTGTATATATATATATATATATATATATAACAGGAGTCTATACATAAATCTGCCTCTATGGCTATCTGAACTCAATCATGACCCCAACTGCCACTTAGAGGTGCTGGCGACAGCGCTAACAGGGCGCGTAATACGACATGACAGCATGTCATACCCTCAGATGGGCTGAGTATCAGGCACACATAGTTATTACTGGTACGCGATGTAAATAACCCCCCTTTATACACACTTTCCACACGTATGATTACAGTGCATGATTCCTGCATCTCCGTTTTCTCTCGTCATAGCTCATTTCCCGCTAAGAGCCGTTTTATTTCCCCCACGTTGGACGTTACAACAAACTGAACATTAGAAATGTTGTCATTGGGCAGAAGGACTACAAGCCAATATGTAAATGTGAGGTTCTACAATGGATAGATTTGATTGCGCCCAATGATTCAGCCAAATGGTAATTTAATTTAGTTCAGTTTAACTATGCTCGTATAAGATCTCTACAACACACAGTATTAATAACAATGATCTAGACATGAAGGTCCAAGAACAACTGAAAGGAACCAAGACTCTAAAGGTAATACTCCACGTTTGAGGAACCACTGAGAAGAAGCAAAAGTGGAACCCTCATAAAAGAATAAGTGAGATGTTTTTTTTCCCCTAAAGTGATTTATGCCATATAGTCAAACAAAATAATCTTTCCATGCTTTGATTTTCAACTTCACAAATGAACACACACACACAGACACACAGACACACAGACACACGGTTTCCCAGCTAGCAGGGAGAAAGCTCTGCCAACCATGATGTATAGTTGCCACACTGGAGTGTCCAGGCTAACTTCACTGCCATAATAAAAAGTGGCCCAGTTTGAGGTCCAGTCAAACTCCACTTTCCCTCCTCTGGCTCAGACTCCAGTTTAACCCCATTACCACACTGAAAAGTGTCCCAGTTCATAGGCCAGTTAAACTTTACTACTGCAGTGAAAAGTGTCCCAGTTTGAGGCCCAGTCACACTTCACTACTGCAGAGGTTTCCCATCTCAGGCCCTGTTTAAGGCCCAGTCAAACTCCACTACCATGCTGAAAAGAGCCCTAGTTCTTTGGCCAGTCAAACTCCACTACTGCAGAAGTCTCCCAGCTCAGGCCAGGTTTAAGGCCAAGTCTTAGGCCCAGTTAAACTCCACTACTGTAGGGGAAGTCTCCTAGCTCAGGCCCAGATCAAGTCTCAGGCCCAGTTATACACCACTACTGCAGGCGAAGTCTCCCAGTTTTTTTGTCACTCACTTATCTATTTAAAACTTCTATATACATACATTCATTCAATCATGTCTTTGCGACACATTATCCCAAGTGCTGGTGTGATGATCTGGCAAGGCATGACATGCAACAGTCAGCCCCCCCTAGGAGTGATACAAGGGTCCCCAACAGCTCAGCGATATGTGCAGGACACCCTGCGACCACAGGTGTGGCCTCTCATGGCAGGACTTCCAACTGGCATTGTTCACAGGATAAAGCTCCACACACAGCAAGGGTTCCCCAGGAATGTCTCCACCAGATCCCAGGTTGCCAGATTTAACACCAATCGCAGGACCTACAGGCCCAGCTGCAACATCTGTGGGTAAATGTGTTGCAGGATGCCAGATGGAACCATGGCCCAATCGTATCTCAACTTGTATCCAGACAATGTATCCAGACAAGAGGCAACCCAACAGTGAACCAGGGCATCATTTCAATTATACAGTTTTTTCCCCAATAACTTTTACAATTTTGAATTTAGATGTAGAATTTGCACACAGTGGAATCTGACCTCCGCATTTAACCCATCTGTGCAGTGAAACACCCCCATATACACACACTAGTGAACATACACACTAGGGGGCAGTGAACACACCCACATATACACACACACTAGTGAACATACACACTAGGGGGCAGTGAGCACATGTGCCCGGAGTGGTGGGCAGCCCTATCTACAGTGCCCAGGGATAGGGTTAGGAGCCTTGCCCAGGGGCCCTTCAGTCGTGGCCAGTGGGAATTGCTGATTTAGCAGCTTTAGCACTCCACTTAAGATCAGCTCTGAAACAGACATCCATAAAGTACTTGGTCTAGCTCACACAGAGAGTACAGTGTTTATACAGTTATAACTCTGACCTCAATTAATTAGTAATTACATATTCTCTCTGCAGTAATTACTGTATCAAACTGTGTTAATCATGTATAGAAGTTCTCCGGCTTGTTTCAGAGTGTGGACTTGAGCTCCAGTGCTGAGCAGAAAGCTCTCTAAAGAACGCCTGGCTGTATTTTGAGGGTTTGAAGTGTTTGATTAACCCACTGCTTTAAGCCGCTGCATCATTTTGACTGACATGGTCGGCGTCTGGACCGAAACCGATCTGTAAAGAAGATGCCTGTGTTGGTTAATGAGAAAGACGGTGCTCGTCAGACAGGTGTATTGTGGGTAAAGACGCGTCGTGTAGTGCCACTTCTCCACGCTTCTTAATAACTCGGCGGCTCCGTCGGAGTGCGAGCCCTAAATAGACGCCGGAGCAATCCATTCCAAAAATGAGCGTCACAAACAGCAATATCAGCTCGCAGCATGATTACTTGTACACTTTTCTTTGTATTTTATGATTGGTTTCCTCTTGCAGAGCGAATGCAATCAATTTTTGTTTTATTCAAAGTGTAATCCATTTACGGAGGAGACGGATCTAACAACACGGAGTGCACTCTTGGCTGCCGTCTATATAATTCCCGTCCTTGGGGCCGAGCGCAGACAGACAGCGTTCCCATGACAACTAGCGATGACACGAGGCCGTTCTGTGCAAACAGCCGCCTTCCCGTGAGGGGACAGGCTTCTGCCGGAGCAACATCAGACCAGGCCCGCATACGACTGCGTTTCGGGGAGGTTCCTGACCATCTGGTTACGGGGCCCACTGCGAGGAGTCCTGCCAGAAGCACACACTCGCAGACGTTCACGGAACTACTTTCCGTCCACAAAGCCAAAGCATCCTCCACCTATAATTACCCTGTCAGCCCAACGAAAGGATCGTGTTTTGAAAAGAATAACTCAGGGCTTCTGTTTCCTCCTGTGTAGCTCCGGTTCTTCAGTGTACTGAATTCAGAGCTGTAAATATAGCAGCTTCCAGAGACATCCGACACCATCCACAGCTCAGCCAAGGTGTGACTGGGCAATTTTAGAGGACGTTAAGAAAGCGTCTAGTATATTATGTGACTAATACAATTTGTGCTGGGTCTGTCTGCCCATCTATCTGTCTGTCTGTCTGTCTCTCCACCTTCCTGCCTGTCCATTTACCAATCTATCTGTCTGCTTGCCTGTCCATATATTTAATTTGTGGATTTTAAGAAAAAGTCTGTTATATTACATAATTATTACAATTTGTCTGTCTGTCTGTCTGTCTGCCTATTAGTTCATGTATCTGTCTGTCTGTCCATATGTCTTTCTATCAATCTATGTCTATCTGTCCGTGTATCTACCTGTCTGTCCGTCCACCTGCCTGTCTATTAGTCCATGTGTCTGTTTGTCTATCAATCTTTGTTTGTCTGCCCATATATTTTAATTCTTTTTACTTAATCTTACTTATTATTAAATTTTACTGTTTTGCTTTAGCTTTATTTTTCTTTATTATTTTATATATTTTTTATTACTTTATTATTATTATTGCTTGTTTTTCCTCTTGCATTTCTTTTAAAATATTTTACTTTATTTCTAATCTCTTACCCTCTTATCTTAATTTCCTACTAATTAAATCTTAACTTTTATCTATTTCTAGTATTATTTCTATTTTTATATGCACTGTTATTTAATTTAAATCTAATGTGTATTAGCTACTTTCTTTTTTTTATTGTCTTTGTTATGTCAATCTCTTTTCTTGTAAATGCTTGGCTACATTGAAAATGAGGGTTGCCCTCAATGTACTTCCAAGCTATCTACCTGTCTGTCTGTCCATCTATCCATCTGCAGATCTATCCATATGTCCACCTGCCTGCCTGTCCATTTACCCATCTGTCTGTCTACCTATTTATTTATCTGACTGTTAAGAAAAAAATGTCTATTATATTATATAATTAATACAATTTGTGCTGGGTCTTGTCTATCAGTCCCTCTGTCTGTCCACGTGTTTGTCTATCAGTCCATCAATTTGTCCACTTGTTCATCTGTCCATGTGTCTTTCTGTCTATCTAGCCACCAGCATTTGCCTCTTTTTATCTGCCTACCTGTCTGTAGATCTAGCCATCAGTATCTCTCTGTCCATGCAGCTGTCTACCAATCTATTAGTCTGTCAGTCCACCTGTATGCCCATCCATTCATAATGTCAGTGTCCATACATCTGTCTATTAATGTGTCTATCAGTCTACCTGTCTGTCCACCCACCAGTCTATCAATCTGTCTATCAGTCTACCTGTCTCTCCATCCAACCATTCGTCTGTCCACCCACCAGTCTATTAATCTGTCCATCTATTTATCTGTCTATGTCTGGCTTTATGTCCATCTATTTTTATTAATATATCTATACGTCTTTCTCCATGTCTTTCGTAGCTATCAAGCCTGCACTGAGAGAGGTTTAAGGAGCTGCTGAGCTCCAGCGTATGGGATAATGTCCAAACAAGCAGGGTTTGAATGCAGTTGTGATTTTCCTATAGATTTCCATATTCACTACAGAGCCGGATCCAAAGCACCATTCAACCGTCACCATGGCAGGTTGCTATGTCCTCTAACCTGTTTCTATGGAGTGTTGCTATGACATCACCGCAGCCCAAATGTGACAAGGCAACATGGCGGGCCAGTGCATGTTAACACTGAGTTAATAATAAATGGGATGGGAACCAAATTCCCTCAGGGCTCAGCAGCCACAGCCGCATGCAAAGGTTTGGGAGCTCTTAATCAAATGAGTTGAGTGGTTAAGTGTAAATAAGTGATGGCGTCCTCTACGGAGAACACAGGTCTCCACGTTAATACATAATTACAACGAATAAACAAAACAGACAAACAAAGTTAAAATAACATTTTTTTAACCTTTTGGAGATTCCTAGTTTTGGGAATACCAGGTTTCTTAGTGGTTCAGCATGCTTGGAATGCAAATATGAAAGTGGAACCTGCTGTGAACATTTCCAGTGGGTGACAGAGTAATATCAAGAGCAATCGTATGGCAATAAAAATAAAGCAAATCTTTAATCCATCAATTAATGTTTATTTAAACTCAGTACATGGAGCATGACCCTCATTTACAATGCAGAGGAGTTAACCCAAATTATGGATTGAAAAATGTAATAGAAATGTATATAAGACGAGATATAAAACCAATAAGAACATTAAAATAGTTAAATCCAATTTAAACTAGAAATAATAGTTAAGTAATTAAAAATAATAAGAATAAAGCAGAAAAGTGCATCTCCTGAAGGAAACACAGGATGGTTGCACAGCTTAAGCAATGTGAGAAACAAGGGATGAATAAACAACAAGTAGAGGAGTGCTGGTCAGTGTGTTTGAGTATCTGCCCAGAGTGAGTACAGGCAGTTTGGAGGCTGTAGGTTTAACAAAATAATGTTTGGGTGCGATCGAAAATGAATGGGACTCTATGGGGGAATAAAAGAGGGATGAAAAAAACATCACACAGATGAGTGCGGTTCAAACCAACACTGCAGTCGTGGTTGGGGGTCTGCTCTGAGTCAGTGTATGTGGAATGATCTTTGTCGGTCGAGCAGAAGTTCAGTAGATTGGTGTGCACTTTTCAATCCCATTCATTCTCTATGGGGGAAAAAAATCCAGGAAATTCCATTTCTAACTGGAATCCATGCATCTGATCAAAAAGCTGTACACAAGCCTGAATCACACAATCAGACCGGACCATCTGGAGTTGGAACAGTGTTGATATTTTGAAAACTGCACGGTGAAGATCTGGCAGAAAACGAATTACAACGATAGTAAAAGTTCAGACGACTGAAACATTCAAAATCATATAGAATTAAAACTAAAGTCAAATAAAAGAGTTGCAGGCTGTGCGCAGGTGGATCAAGACTTGGAGTTTAAACTCATTGAGTGACTTGAGCGAGTGGAGCGTTAGACCCAGCTCACTGGTGCTGCTGGAGCTGAAAGCAGGTTCTCCCAGTTCAGTAAAGACTCTCAGTAGCTGAAGACTGATCCAGTCACTGGAGTCTGATAGGTTTTGTTATTTTTAACGAGTGTGGTTGTGATATGAGCTGGTATATGACCAGTAAGTGCTTAAAATAAATAAATAAATAAAAGAAGCCAGTGCGTTTCTCCACACACAGCCTTACGGAGCTGCTCAGGATCTGATGAACTCTATGACCTCGCTGCTCAGCTCCAGAGCTGCTGTGTTTGAAGCTCAGGGCTGCAGCAGATGCTTTTGGAGTTTGAAGTGTAAGTGAGGAGAGGGGGGATCTCCTCATGTCTTAGTCTCTCTGGGTCGTTACACTGCTTACTCTCTCTCTCTCTCTCTCACACACACACGGTCTTGTTAAGTCGATATCTTTCTTCCAAACTTAGCACTTGCTTTGGGCTTCTGAACGTTTGGATGGACCTCAAGAAGCCTCAATTTCTACTGCAGTGGTATCAGAATAGATCCTCCCACCTTCAACAGGTCTATGTTTTTTGATCATATGCATATCATATAGCATAGATATATGAGATGAAATCTAGAACACGTGGTTCTGGTTTATTTTCAAGGTGGTGAACTTCATACACCTCACTTTAAACAGTCTTCAACTGTTACACTGGTTAAACTGGTTTATGAAATGTGAGGATATTTTTGGGATAAGATAAGAATTAGGACTTGGTTTAAGTTTTGGGTTGAGGCCAAGGATAAGATCAGAAGAAATGAGCAGTTTGGGTTTGATCTATGTTTTGAGTTGAGATTTACGGTTAAGGCTAGATTTAGGTTTAGAGATTAGGTCTAAGGTTATGGTTAGATTTAGGTTTAGAAATTAGGTTTAGGGTTAGGGCTAGATTTAGGTTTAGAGATGAGGTCTAGGGTTATGGTTAGATTTAGGTTTGGAAATTTGGTCTAGGGTTATGGTTGGATTTAGGTTTAGAGATTAGGTTTAGGTTTAGGGTTAAGGTTAGATTTAGGATTAGACTTGAGGTTTAGAGTTAATGTTAGGTTTAGAGACTGAGGTTGAGGGTTAAGGTTAAGGTTAGGGTTAGGGTTAGGGTTAGGTTTAGAGTTAAGGTTCAGGATTTACAGTTCGATTTAGATTTAACATTGAAGATTAGCGTTAATATTAGATTTAGAGTTAAGGTTAAGGTTAGATTTAGGGCTTTGGGTTGAGGGTTAGGGTTAAAGTTAAATTTAGGTTTAGAGTTAAGGTTCAGGATTTATGGTTGATTTAAAGCTGACGCTTAGGGTTAAGCTTAGATTTAGGTTTGGGTCGAAGGATTTATGGTTAAAGTAGATTTAGTTTTAGGTTTCAGGATTGAAGTTTGATTTATGTTTGGAGTTGAGGTTTACGGATAGGGATAGATTCAGGTTTAGAGTTAAGGTTTAAGGCTAGGTTAGGTGTTGGTTTTAAAGTTGTGATTAAACCAGAAAATGCTGTAAAAGTATTCACAGCTAGAAACTCTTCAGCGGATGAGCAGACGTATATCAGGTTTTCACGGTGGCTCCACGGTGGTCAGGTTTCCTCTAAGCATCATACACTACATGGAGCCGGCTTGGAATGCAAATAGAAGTTAAGAACCTGCTGTGAACGTATCCGGCCTAGGACTGACTAATGTAACGTATAATGTTTTGAGGAAATGCAGAGAAAACACCCTGGAGCTGATCCAGACCCACAACCACAACTAGTTTGCATGAATTTTCATAAATAACAAAACAATTTTAGCAATTTTAGGAGCAGCATTAAAGAAACACATTTAAAGAACATAAGCGCGACTTCATTATAACAGAGAACTGAAGTTAAATGGGGTCTCCAGTAAACAGGCGCTACAGATTAGCATGTATGTAATAGAGTCTACTGAAGGGTCTATAAACAATGCAGAGTATTTTAATATATACATTCACGCTCAGACGTATATCTGCTCAGTTATATAAATCAGTTGGTGGGTAAAATAACCAATGCCTGTCAGGACACTGATTTTAAGTATTGAATATATGCAGTCAGGTCACCTTATATCTTCAAACAAGCTTCTTGAAACGCAGGTTTAGACGTGTTAAAGTGCGGAGTCTGTTATTGGACCATTCTTCAAGAAGAAAAGCCTCTGGTTCTTTAAAAGATGAAAGAGATGAAAATCTTCATATTCCGCGCACCAGGACTTCACATAGAGGCTCACTGATGTTTGTATCTGGAGGTCATTGAAGGTGTTTGATTTCATTGAAGCGTTCATGAAAGAAATGCTCAATTTGTTTAGCACTGTGTTTGAATGCATTCAATAGGAATTTTTTCAAAGTCTTCGAAATATCAACACGGTTCCAGCTCCAGATTGTCTGGTCTGATTGTGTGATTCGCGCTTGTATACAGCTTTTTAATCAGATGCACGGATTCCGGAAAACAACAGATATTTTCTAGAATTTTTCCCCATAGAGAATGAATAGGATGGAACAGTGAATGCCAATCTACTGAACTTCTGCTTCACCGACAGACAATGTTTTGCATACATTGACTTAAGGCAGACCCACGACCACGACTGCAGTATTGGTTCTACCCACACTTCTCAGTTTGTAGTGTAGAAACATCATGGTTTCTACACTCATGGACCCACACCCATCTATTTCTCATTTATTCATCCCTCGTTCCTCCCATAGGATCCCCATTCACGTTCAGCCAAACCCAAACATTGTGGTTGCGTTCAACCTTCAAACTGCCTGTACTCATTTAGAGCAGATCCCCAACCTCTAATCCACAGACACATTGACCCACACAGAGCAGGTACTATTAGGGAGGTGGATCATTCTCAGCACTGCAGTGACACTGACGTGTGTGTTAGTGTGTGTTGTGCTGGTGTGAGTGGATCAGACACAGCAGTGCTGCTAAAGTGTTCAGTGTCATTGCTGAACTAATAATAGTCCATCAAATAGCAACAGCCAGCCAACAATGTCCTATGGCCAGTGTCCTGTGACCACTGCTAAAGGATTAAACCAGAGGTCACTCCAGGACTGTCATTGTCACTGCAGTGCTGAGAATGATCAACCCAATGGATCCACCACCCAAATAATACCTGCTCTGTGGTGGTGACCATTGAAGAAGAGGGTTACAAAGTAAACAGAGAAACAGATGTATTACAATCTGTAGTTATTGAACTACAAAGTGATCCTATATACACTATCGCTCAAAAGTTTGGGATCACAGTGAAATGTTCTTGTTTTAATGGAGTATCTTCTTATCTTAACACAACAATGGACTGACGGGTCTCTAAAGAAAGTTGTTTCTTTCTGGTCATTTTGAGTCGGTCAGCAAGCCATCAACTGCTGATCTTCAGATACTAAACTAACCTAGAATGTTGTTCCCTTTTATACTCACTTATTAGTAGAATGTTTTTCAGCTGTGCATCACAATTGAGCAAGAGTGTCCTAACAACCAATTAGTCCAATAACATCCTTAACTTGGATTGGTGGTCGTACCAGGAGATTTAGACAGAGGACTGAGAATTGCTGATAATAGGACTATATGCAAAATAAGCCTCTATACAAAAATAAGCTTTAATACAAACATTTTTATTCTTTAAAAA
This sequence comes from Megaleporinus macrocephalus, assembly GCA_021613375.1. Taxonomy (NCBI): domain Eukaryota; kingdom Metazoa; phylum Chordata; class Actinopteri; order Characiformes; family Anostomidae; genus Megaleporinus; species Megaleporinus macrocephalus. Next base: position 42,006,905 of record CM038711.1, on the reverse strand, counting down.
TCATCTACACTTACATTAATTGTGAAATGGACAATATTGTTTGTGAATTGCATGAAAAAAAATGAAATGAAATTCTAAAGTGATCCTAAACTTTTGAGCGGTTGTGTGTGTGTGTGTGTGTGTGTGTGTATATATATATATATATATATATACACACACACACACACACACACACACACACACACACACACACACACAAATACAGAGCATACACACCCCATCTTGACTCGGACTGCAGCAGTTTTGACTACAACATTAATTACCATACGCTTTTGTGTTTATGTTAATTGTACTTGTTGAATATAAAGGAAAGTCTTTGAAACGTATGCTTCTCACTGAAAGCTAAAAGAAAGAAATCTGTCTATCCCTGTCAGTGTGCACCACAGTTGTTTCCATTTGCTGATCCAGTTTGTCTGCATTTAATGTGTTTTTATGATTTTCACAACTGTTCTATTTGACATATTTAATCATTTCGCTGCAGTTTTGATTGACGCAGCCACAATTCCTATTCCAGGGATTTGATATTTTTCTTTGTATTGTTAGTTGCTTTGAACAAAAACCTGCTGGATCTTTATTATAGCCTGTTTTATATGGATGCATGCTGCTACCTGTCACTCAAACTAATTTGACAAACCTGTCAAGTCTCGTTACTTTAAATTTAGTTTCTTTAAACTTCATTAAAAAGTTCCTTTTCTTGTGACGCTTCTGTTATTTTGCCCTCATACGTCTTTGTGTGCCTTCAGCTATTTATCTCATGATGTTTCCAGAAGCATCTTTTGAGCGTGTATAAATGAGAACAGCCGGCATTGTAAATGTCCCTACACTGTTTAACATTTAGCGAGAGTGATTCAGAATTTATCACACTGGAGCGGACACATACTCTCTCTCTCTCTCTCTCTCTGTGACACTCTTACAGACACACTAAACTTTATACTCATTAATTTTCTATGGATTTCTGCAGAGTTTTGCTCGAGGCTTTACTCCTGGTCAGTTAGAATAATCCATGCTGTTTACCAGCTACTGTGTTGTACTGTTACAAATGAAAGCAATAAGACATTCAGTTCCACACATTTCAGTGATATTAGGAGGTCAAGTGTCTGTTGTTAGACATGCAAAGCAGTTTAAGGACCTTAACTGTATGTAGTATTGCACGTAGCTGGTGCAATATCCTTTAATAACTGAGCAATATACACCTGTGCAATAAAACATGTATTGTTTCTTATTGTATTTTTGTTTTTTACCTAACAATAGAGATTTCTTTATTTTCTGTAATTTCTTATCTCTCATTTTGTATTCTGAACAACTTTCACTTCAGTCTACCTCTTGTCCTGTATCGGTTCTGCTGCTATTATTCTGCTGTAGCGATGCAAATTTCCCCATGTGGGATAATAAAAGCATATTTTATTGTATCTTACCTTAAACCATATGACCCATAGTGAAATCAGACAGAGTTCAGACTGGACTGATGGGTCAAAGCACCAATTTCCCAGAAATTTTTATTATTATTATTTTTATTATTATTAAATTGGACGTGTTATACATCCTGGTTCGGAAGTTGGCTCAGTTAATCAGCTTTTTAATACGTACGGCCTCCAGTGGCTTCAGACTGGACACATTGGGCCTACTTGTATTAAATATCCTAACTAAATTTTGGCATTAATTGATCTTGCATAACACATATCTCACTTTTTCTATATCACTTGAACATGACAGCTGATCTTTATATCCTGTGAAAGTTTCATGATGAACGGACCAATAGAAATGCTTCAAAATAGAGAAAAATCCTGTAAATAATAAAAAACTGTCTTTAATTACATACTTATAACTTAAGATCGAGGTTTTAAAGCAGCTTTGCACATAATTACTATTTTCTGCTCATGGGCTCCCCCTACAGCTGCAGAGTGGAATTCACTCTTACACTACAGTCGTAAATACAATACAAAAACAGCTGCACTCTCATATGGCTTTACAAGCCGATGGTACAATCCAACTCGCCCTCACGTGCATGTCAAGGACACTAAAGATCACACCTGAAATTGTGAGCTTAAACTAGAATAGCACACTTCCTGAAGGAAACAGGATGGCTGTGCAGCTTAAGCAGTGTAAGGAACTAGGGATGAATAAACGACAAGCAGAGGAGTGTGGCTCAGTGTGTTTGGGGACCTGCCCTCAGTGAGTACACACAGTTTGGTTTCACAGTTTAACTAAACCATGTTTGGGTGAGCTCGGAAATGAATGTTGAACAGTGTCAACGTACAAGGTAATAGTAATTCTAGAGGAGGTTCAAACTTTCAAGGCCGACCAAAGACTGACCAAACGTTTCAGTGTGCATGCTAGCCTGAAACAGGAATGAGGTTAGGTGACTTTTGGCATCCAGAAAATTCTACCTCTTCAGCCTCTGCAGTGATGTCCATGCTGGGAATATCGAGATATCGAGTATTAAGATTGTCGGTCTGATTGTCTCACTCGGGCTTGTTTACGGTTTTTGATCGGGTGCACGGATTCTGGAAAACAACAGATTTTTTCTGGATTTTTTTCTCCATAGATAATTAATAGGATGGAAAAGTGCATGCCAATCTGCTAAACTTGACCAACAGACACCTTTTCGCATACACGGACTCCGAGCAGACCCTCAACCACGACTTCAGCTGTTTATCGTTTATCGAGTCCCATTCATTTCCGGTCACACCTAAACATCACTGTTTCATTTAACCCACAGCCTCCATACTGCCTGTACTCACTCAGGGCAAATCCCAAAACACTCCTCTATTTGTCTTTCATGCGCAACCATCCTGAAATGCACTTTTCTAGTTTTAAGAGTGTAACATGATACATGAGAAACTGAAATTTTCAGACTTAAACTGATCCTCAAGTCTTTATATTAGGATAAATAATGCCATCACAATACTCTTCGTTTACTAATTATTATAATTAATTAGTGCTCTAAGTGGGCCAGAACTCACTGGTTCACAGTTGGCCAGTCGTGGCCTGAAGGTTAGGGATCCAGCACCTAACCCCATTTTCTCCCCGTGCACCGTGGATAGGGCTGCCCACCGCTCCGGGCACGTGTGCTCCCTGCCCACTAGTGTGTGTATACGTGGGTGTTTCACTGCACAGATGGGTTAAATGCAGAGGTCAAATTCTGCTGTGTGCAAACATGTGGCTAATTTTAGTTCTAAATTCTAGTTTCGGTACTTTTACACTTAACTCTTTGGTGTTCGCGTTATTTCTCACCAGCTGCCAATCCAGTTCCCTCTCAATGTCACATTCCCTTTTAGCCCGTCAGGTCGTTGCTGGACCAAACAGAAAACAACGCCAAGCAACACTGAAACTACAGGAAATAAACTTTTTTTCTTTTTAAGCATACGGTTGTGTGTATTCACCATATCAGCCTGAGCTAACCCCATACAGTATCCCTCAGCGCCACTGTTCACTGTTCACTCAGATAAAATGTAAGATATTAAATAGAGGCGACTGTGATGTGTTTATCAAGCTAAATAACTAAATATGCATGATTGCTTTTTGATTAAGAATGACTACGTTCATAATAAATATGCATTACTGAACAACACAAGACATATTGTATGTGCCGTGACTACACAATGAAAAATCTTAGCTTGTTTACATCTTAATGCAGCAGACAGACACTAACTAGAAAGATACAAACACAACCAGAGAGGAAGCTCAAGTATGAAATACACACACACACACACACACACACACATATACATACATAATATATATACATATATACATATATATACACACACACACTAAATACACTAAATACATTAATAAATATTCAAACACTATTAATAGAGTAAGTAGTGCTTCAGCATACGTCAGTGTGTTTATTTAACCCTTTCCAAGCTTCTCCTAAACAACCCAGTATTATTATCAGTTCTCATCTAATACCTGCTTTGACTGCTCAGTACT
>CM038711.1:41980469-41997969 GCA_021613375.1 Megaleporinus macrocephalus | reverse complement strand
TCACTGCACCCTATTGTGTCTGTTCACTAGTGTGTATGTATATGAGTGTTTCACTGCCCCCTAGTAAATATGTGTATATGTGAGTGTTTCACTAGTGTGTCTGTTCACTAGTGCAAGTGTGTATGTGAGTGTTTCACTAGTGTGTGTATATCTGTGTGTTTCACTGCCCCCTAGTGTGTCTGTTCACTAGTGTGCATGTATACAAGTGTTTCACTGCCCCCTAGTCTGCATCTATGAGTGTTACACTGCCCCTAGTGTGTCTGTATGTGGGTATTTCACTGCCCCCTAGTGTGTCTGTTCACTAGTGTGTGTGTATATGTGAGTGTTTCACTGCCTCTAGTCTGTCTGTTCACTAGTGTGTGTATATGTGTGTATTTCACTGCCCCCTAGTGTGTCTGTTCACTAGGGCGAATGTGTATGTGAGTGTTTTAATAGTGTGTGTATATGTGTGTGTTTCACTGCCCCCTAGTGTGTCTGTTCACTAGTGTGCATGTATACGAGTGTTTCACTGCCCCCTAGTGTGCATCTATATGAGTGTTACACTGCCCTCTAGTGTGTCTGTTCAGTAGTGTGTGTATGTGAATGTTTCACTGACCCCTAGTGTGTCTGTTTACTAGTGCGTGTGTGTGTGTGTATGTGGGTATTTCACTGCCCCCTAGTGTGTCTGTTTACTAGTGCGTGTGTGTGTGTATGTGAGTGTTTCACTGCCTCTAGTGTGTCTGTTCACTAGTGTGTGTATATGGGAGTGTTTCACTGCCTCTAGTGTGTCTGTTCACTAGTGTGTGTATATGTGAGTGTTTCACTGCCTCTAGTGTGTCTGTTCACTAGTGTGTGTATATGTGAGTGTTTCACTGCCCCCTAGTGTGTCTGTTCACTAGTGTGTGTGTGTGTGTGTGTGTGTGTATGTGAGTGTTTCACTGCCCCTAGTGTGTCTGTTCGCTAGTGTGTGTGTGTGTGTGTGTGTGTATATGTGAGTGTTTCACTGCCCCCTAGTGTGTCTGTTCACTAGTGTGTGTGTGTGTGTGTGTATGTGAGTGTTTCACTGCCCCTAGTGTGTCTGTTCGCTAGTGTGTGTGTGTGTGTGTGTGTGTGTGTGTGTATGTGAGTGTTTCACTGCCCCCTAGTGTGTCTGTTCACTAGTGTGTGTGTGTGTGTATGTGAGTGTTTCACTGCCCCCTAGTGTGTCTGTTCACTAGTGTGTGTGTATGTAAGTGTTTCACTGCCCCCTAGTGTGTCTGTTCACTAGTGTGTGTGTGTGTATGTGAGTGTTTCACTGCAGGGGTGGATTAAATCCAGAGAATTGAATTTTAAACTTTGTAGTTCTACACTTACAGACTAGTCCATCCCTGCACACTGCGCCCTTTCACCCCTTTCTTCAATGCTCAGGACCACCACCGGACTGGGTAGACATTATTTGGGTGGTGAGTCACTAACACTAACATCGTAATAGTGTGTTGTGCTGGTAGGAGTGGATGAGACACTGCAGTGCTGCTTGTGTGTCCACTCACTGTCCACTCTATTAGACACTCCTACCTCACTGGTCCACCCTGTAGATGTAAAGTCAGAGACGATAGCTTATCTGTTGCCACACGGTTTGCGTTCTTCTAGTCCTTCATCAGTGGAGACAGGACTCACAGGACTCTGCTGCTGGTTGTTGGACTATTGTCAGTTCAGCAGTTACACTAGGGTTTAAAACTCCAGCAGAACTGCTGTCTGAGCCACTCACACCACCACCATTTGTGTGTGTATAATATATATATATATATATATATACATAGATATATACATAGATATATGTTTTAAGTCTGCCATTGCCCAGAGGCTAATACTACTAATACTGTGAAAGCAACTCAAGACTTTTTAAGGAAAGAAGTGGACCAGTTCTGAAGTGGTCAAATCAATTAACTGACCTCAGTCCAGTCGAGCATGCATTTTACTTACTAAAGGCAAAACTAGAGGTAAAGCTCCCCAAGAACAATTAGGAACTGAGGACTTCTGCAATAAAGGCCTGGCAGGCCCTCACCAGGGAACAAACCCAGCACTCTGGGAAGTCTGTGTGTTCCAGTCCTCAGTTATTTCTAATTTTTGATTAGATAACTTTGTCCAATTACTTTTGGGAGCTTTGTATGAAAACGCTTGGAATTCCTTCACCTTGTTTGGATGTGAATAACTCCAAATTACAGCTACTCTGCACTCTGAGCTCATATTTATTATAAAATTTCATCTATGGATATCTATATAGAGGCAGATAACACAACAGTAACATTGTCGATGTCCAAATATTTATGGACCTGGCCACATCCCAGCTTAAAATGTCTAACAGCAGCTTCGTTCTGAATCCATGTGGCACAGTTAAGTCTTCTCTCCGGGGAAGAAAACCCTGAGTATCTGTGTAGCCTATTCCTGGAGTCTTCCCAGGGCAACCGCTGTAAGACAGTGACTGGCCCTTGCCGGGAATCACTGCCGCTATATGCAGGTTCAGATTCTCGGCTCCTCACTAGAGACCGCCGGAAATAGAGCGTAGGCTGCCATGCTACAATTAGCCTACCAAGGCTTCACATTCTTTATATTATCACAAGGGAAAGGAAGTTAGACGTAGAAGCGCTCCGGTGTGCGTCCTATCAGAGGTGTCAGGCAGGATACTCTTCTCCACAGCCCGTTTTCACTCGGTAACCTAATATACCTGTACGTAGTCTTATGTCTGTGTTAAGTACTCCAGAGTATAAAAATGGAATGGTGACGAACAGACTGGCGCTTAGTGGAAGCCAGATATTCCTCTGACCTCTTTAGACCAGCTCAAACCAAACCAATCCAAATCAGACACACTGTTAATGCTTAGGTTTACTACATGGCAAGGCAAGTTTAGATACTGACACCATAATTAATCTAGGTTTATATACTGAGATTGCACTTAATTCAGGTATACACCCAATTTATATATTCATACTATGATCAATCCAGATTTACATACTCGGGCTGAGATAAATCCAGGTTTGTCTACCTGGGCTGTGATTAATACAGTTTTAGATACTCAGGATGTAATAAATCCAGGTTTAGATACTAAAGACGTAATAAATCCAGGTTGAGATACTCAGGCTGTAATAAATCCATGTTGAGATACTCAGGCTGTAATAAATCCATGTTGAGATACTCAGGCTGTAATAAATCCAGGTTGAGATACTCAGGCTGTAATAAATCCAGGTTGAGATACTCAGGCTGTAATAAATCCAGGTTGAGATACTCAGGCTGTAATAAATCCAGGTTGAGATACTCAGGCTGTAATAAATCCAGGTTGAGATACTCAGGCTGTAATAAATCCAGGTTGAGATACTCAGGCTGTAATAAATCCAGGTTGAGATACTCAGGCTGTAATAAATCCAGGTTTAGATACTCAAGATGTAATAAATCCAGGTTAAGATACTCAGACTGCAATTAATCTGGGTATATACACTCTGATTGAATTACAATTCATCTAGGTTTACACACTCCATCTGAGATTAATTCAGGTATGCACACTCAAATTACAAGTAATCCAGGTTCTGATATATTGAGGCTGCAGTTAATCCAGGTTCACACACTCTGGCTTGGATAAATCCAGGTTCACACAGTCCGGCTGGGATTAATCCAGGTTTACACACTCTGACTGAGATTAATCCAGGTTTACACACGCTGTCTGAGATTAAAAAAGGTTTACACAGTCCGTCTGAGATTAATCCAGGTTTAGATATTCAGGTTGTGATTAATCCAGGTTTACACACTCTGACTGAGATTAATCCAGGTTTACACACGCTGTCTGAGATTAAAAAAGGTTTACACAGTCCGTCTGAGATTAATCCAGGTTTAGATATTCAGGTTGTGATTAATCCAGGTTTACACACTCTGACTGAAATTAATCCAAGGGAAAGGAAGTTAGACGTAGAAGCGCTCCGGTGTGCGTCCTATCAGAGGTGTCAGGCAGGATACTCTTCTCCACAGCCCGTTTTCACTCGGTAACCTAATATACCTGTACGTAGTCTTATGTCTGTGTTAAGTACTCCAGAGTATAAAAATGGAATGGTGACGAACAGACTAATAAATCCAGGTTGAGATACTCAGGCTGTAATAAATCCAGGTTGAGATACTCAGGCTGTAATAAATCCAGGTTGAGATACTCAGGCTGTAATAAATCCAGGTTGAGATACTCAGGCTGTAATAAATCCAGGTTGAGATACTCAGGCTGTAATAAATCCAGGTTTAGATACTCAAGATGTAATAAATCCAGGTTAAGATACTCAGACTGCAATTAATCTGGGTATATACACTCTGATTGAATTACAATTCATCTAGGTTTACACACTCCATCTGAGATTAATTCAGGTATGCACACTCAAATTACAAGTAATCCAGGTTCTGATATATTGAGGCTGCAGTTAATCCAGGTTCACACACTCTGGCTTGGATAAATCCAGGTTCACACAGTCCGGCTGGGATTAATCCAGGTTTACACACTCTGACTGAGATTAATCCAGGTTTACACACGCTGTCTGAGATTAAAAAAGGTTTACACAGTCCGTCTGAGATTAATCCAGGTTTAGATATTCAGGTTGTGATTAATCCAGGTTTACACACTCTGACTGAAATTAATCCAGGTTTACACACGCTGTCTGAGATTAAACCAGGTTTACACAGTCCGTCTGAGATTAATCCAGGTTTAGATATTCAGGCAGAGATTAATCTAGGTTTAGATACTCGGGTAGAGATTAATCCAGGTTTAGATACTCAGGCAGAGATTCATCCAGGTTTAGATACTAGGGCAGAGATTAATCTAGGTTTAGATACTCGGGCAGAGATTAATCCAGGTTTAGATACTCGGGCAGAGATTAATCTAGCTTTAGATACTCGGGCAGAGATTAATCTAGGTTTAGATACTCGGGCAGAGATTAATCTAGGTTTAGATACTAGGGCAGAGATTAATCCAGGTTTAGATACTCGGGCAGAGATTAATCTAGGTTTAGATACTCGGGCAGAGATTAATCTAGGTTTAGATACTCGGGCAGAGATTAATCCAGGTTTAGATACTGTAATTAAGCCCATATTAAACATGTAGTAAACACACACACTTGCCATCTGACCGTCCAGGCGTGCAGGAACTTGGACTGGCTCTCTCTGGTCTAAACAGGTCAGCAAAAGATTAGTCTTCCATTAAGAGGTCCAGCCTGTTCGTCATGATTCAATTTTTATCCTCCCAGAGTATTTAACACAGACTAAATTTAGTTGAGCGCTATTATTCCCATTTAAGATATTTTTTTAAAGCTCAAGATATTGAGAGGTGTGAAGAGTAGAGCAGCCACTGAGCTGAAGTTAAGCCCCTGTAAAAATGGAACTGAGGTAAAAGTACAGAAGATTCCACACAAACATAATTATTACTCAGAAAAGTACAGGCCCACCAGAATGTTACTTAAATACACGTAACTGAGTAAATGTACGTAATCACTACCCACGTCTCAGGACTTCACACTGAAAGGTCTGAAAAGCTCTCCCGGCTCTGCACTCTGACTAAACTAACACTCAGTGAAGGTGCAGTTTAAGCTTAAACCGGCCTTATTATGGCGGGAAAGTGTGCATAAAGGCGAGCAGCGTGAGAGTGTGCATGTAATAAAATCAGACTCAGAAAGGTTCATACCGCTGATTCCATCAGCCTGTCTGAAGCGCCATGTTCCAGACAGTCCAAATATAATAAGAGCAGAGTTTAACTGTGTGAAACAGGATCCAGCAGCCCGGATCAGGGAGAACCCCCAGCAGTGCTGCTCCATTAATCACCCGCTTTAAACAAAGACAGCCCGAGAGATCGCGTTGACACAGGTCCGGTAAACAGACACGCACGGACACATGCCACGCAATTACTGCCACCTTTGGTGGAGATGGGCTAAAAAGGGGGCGGGGGTCTTCTGAAAGTGGTCTTGTTGGGGTGAATTAGCTCAACCTTACACTGAAAACATAAGAGAAATAACTAATAATTCATAACTAATACTAAAAGTTATAATAACAACTAATAATAGATTGAAGGACCGTTTTAGAATGGACACCATGGTTATGTTACTGGCAGGTTACAGTGGACCTGTACACAGGTAGGTAAAGGTAGTATTATAGTTTACCTGTACACAGGTAGGTAAAGGTAGTATTATAGTTTACCTGTACACAGGTAGGTAAAGGTAGTATTATAGTTTACCTGTACACAGGAAGGTGAAGGTAGTATTATAGTTTACCTGTACACAGGTAGGTAAAGGTAGTATTATAGTTTACCTGTACACAGGAAGGTGAAGGTAGTATTATAGTTTACCTGTACACAGGAAGGTGAAGGTAGTATTATAGTTTACCTGTACACAGGTAGGTAAAGGTAGTATTATAGTTTATCTGTACACAGGAAGGTGAAGGTAGTGTTACAGTTTACCTGTACACAGGTAGGGGAAGCTAGTGTTACAGTTTACCTGTACACAGGTAGGTGAAGGTAGTGTTACAGTTTACCTGTACACAGGAAGGTGAAGGTAGTGTTACAGTTTACCTGTACACAAGTAGGTGAAGGTAGTGTTACAGTTTACCTGTACACAGGCAGGTGAAGGTAGTGTTGATATTACTTGTACAGAGGTAGGTTAAGATAGTGTTACAGTTTACCTGTACACAGGTAGGTGAAGGCAGTGTTACAGTTTACCTGTACACAGGTAGGTAAAGGTAGTATTAGGAGTCTTACCCAAAGGCTACTAACCTCAGGCAATGGGGACATTGTTGTGTCCAGCAAAACACTTTATTAAGTTAAATATTAAACAGTACTAATGGAGTAAGTAGAGCTTTTGCATACGTCAGTGTGTTTATTTAACCCTTTCCAAGCTTCTCCTAAACAACCCAGTATTGTTTACAGTTCTCATCTAATACCTGATTTGACTGCTCAGTACTTCATTAAGCTAAATCAAGATTACTGCTGAAGGAACTGAACACATTCATACAATGTCTGGGGCGTCCAGGAGAAATCTGGAACTACACTTTGTTCTTCAAACTGGATCAAGATCTGATCTACTTCTCTCACAATAACATATTCATGTTACTTTGTATTGTATGTATGATTATTTACATCTGTTCTAATCAGATCTGGTGTTCTTACTGGTGAACAGACACTTATTGATCAGAGAAATGCTTTTAAACAATCAGTTTAGGTGAAGAAGACGTATACAGTACAGTACATTGTTCAAACATACATTAAACAAATGAAAACAAGTTCATGCTAATCCAGCAATAGTTGTCTCACTTGGTTATAGTAACCCACGTCGCATATAGCTGCAGCTTGGCTGTACAGCAGTTCATAACACATAAAACACAACCAACAAACGTTAGTATTTAAGATTCTGGACATGACCAAGAGGTTTGTATAACTTTAGCTTTTCTTTTGGGCAGAAACTGGGTTTTTGCACAACCTACACAAAGACGTCACTTAAACAGTAGACACTTGGTCTGTTGACCTCACAGTGAGTTTGGGTCAGAAAACCTCACCCTATTGCTAATGGTTGACTTATTTGTGCATGACAACCTGTCTTCTTCTGGCAAACCATTATATAATAACTAGAGAAGGTGTTTAGATTATCAATATTTCCATATTCACAGCCATAAACAGAGACTTCCACAGTGGACACCCCATGTGGAAACAGAAATATATATATATATACAATGAATGTTTCTTTTTTTATATACTACATTTCTGCCTGTGCATATACATACCTGCCACACCTATCCCAGAAACAAGATCAGACCAGCTATTTGGGGACCCGCGTTGTCTCCAAACCTCAACCAAAGTCTCGGCCAATCGCCTTCCTTTGCCTTTCAACCGCCTTTTTTTCCACAAGCTACACAAATGTTATCCAACCACTCAAACATTAGTCATTTTGTTGGATCCTTGGTCAACTGACCGGACATTGAGTGAGTATGGGTCAGGAAACCTCACCCTATTGCTAACGGTTGGCCTATTCATGCACAACAACAGTTTTTTTTCTGGCAAACCATTAAAATAACTAGAGAAGGTGCTCTGATGATCAATATTTTTATAGTCTGGTAGGGAACAGTCACTTTTGCCCACTAGTTACAAACACAAAAGGGTCTTTGTTGTCAAAGACAACAATTTTAGAAATGCTTTTAAAAAAATATTTACGCAAGGTTTTATTTCACATCAACACATTATTGACGCTTATCATAATAAGGTTTATGTTATATATTTTTAAAGATGTATTACAAAATGTATTTATTTATTGGGTAATGTTTCTTTTAAAAGTTATGGGTGCATTTACATTTACAAGAAATGCTATATTATAATTAATAGCACCTTCATTAAACAATAAACATATGCTTTCCATTACATGACAGCTGTTATTCCCACCCACTCTACATATACCATCTCTCTACAACATGCTGCTGCATACTATGAGTGACTGTAAGAAGCCCTGCAGTAAATTAGAAATGCATTGTTACTAACATATGTGCATGATTTTTAATTCACTTGGGCTATATTTATCCAAACACTCACAAAAAAACTCTCAACTGGACCTGCAGTTGGTCAGAATACTCACAGCGGAGGATTGCAATTGGCTACAAGGAATTTACATATTAGAGCTTTCCACCAGTACAAAGAAATACTGCAACAGTCCGTGCAGCTGCAAACAGTGCCACCTCATGCACAAACAGAAAATATGGCAATATGTTGTCAATGTATATACAATGAATGTATGTTTTTATATACACTGCATTTCTGCATGTGCACATACATAAAAGTATGCCAAAAAAAATCAGACCAGCTATTTGGGGACCTGTGTTGCTTTTGGTCCCTCAACCAATCACCTTCCTGTATTCTTACTTCTCTTTTTCAGCATCCCCCCCCCAACTTCTTACTCTCCTCTGCACTCATCCGTCTCCCTACTGCCCAGCAGGCGACCCTCAAAGCCTAATTTGTTCTGTGAGTGGTAATTGCATCCTAGTTGTGCTACACAAACTCTCTCTCTCTCTCTTACACACACACACACACACACACACTCACTTGGAACACAACGGAAAGCTCTTGGGGTAGAACCAGCATCATCATCTCCAGTCAGACTCTTCTTACGCACCCCAATCATCTGAACACCAGGGAAAACAGAGCGGTCCACAGAGCTCCAGCTGAGGACAGAGTGTCCTCGAGACCACCACACACGCTTTCATACCGTGTCAGGATGTGGGGTATGCATTTTTACTGTTGGAACAAAAGCTTATATCCTCAAAACAGTGACGTCAAGAGAAGAAAATAACATTCCTAACTCTAAACGTACGTCAGTGTAAAGACCACTACACACTGAATATGCTGCGTCCGGTCAGCAATTATTGTTTTGCCCAGCACTCAGTGACTCTGTTTATATCCTCAGTGTGCCTCACTATTCTTACACACAGTGATCATTAAAGGCTACAGTAGATCAAAGGTGGCCAAAAATGTACACAGAGAAAAGCAGACAGTCATCATATCATCATCTCCGAAGACCAAGCATGATGATTGATGCTGAACGCTTTATTTCATTGAGTTTATACAACCGGAGTGTTTAAATGACCTTAAAGTCCATTATCAGCTTTTCCTGCCACCATTCAACAGCACAGGGCGACACGGCATAGCGTAAAGAGCAATTTGCCTTTTCAAGTGATAAACATATGTATAAGTTATAATTATCCTTCCCATATGCAAAGCTTACAAGCCAATTTCCAACAAACTTCCAATTTATACAGTCAAGAACAAGAGCAAGTATTCATTTTCAGGAGATAATCCATGGAAAAGTGGGCCTGGAGCATTATGTGACTCCTAACAACCACCTGGAAGATCTGGTAGGCCTCCAAAACTGTCCCAATCAGATAAACAGCACTTTCCTCTTTGAGAGACAGAGAGAGGAGAACATCAAGATCCACCTTTAGATCTGAGAACATCCATAGCTGTTTCTGTCTATCCACTTCCACTGTGAGAAGACTCCTCAGTGCTGTGGGACTGAAAGGATGTGTAGCTGTTCAAGAAGCTCCTCACTGAGAAAAGGAGATACACATACATCAAACAAAGAAGCTGCTGCTGTTTAAAGTATATTAAACAGACCATCCCAGAGTCCAGAACTTCATCAACATCACTGAACGTGTTTGGGGTTATTTGGATGGCGAGAAGCAGAACCAGCTTCTAAGACTGAACTTTGGAGGTGATTGACTGAAAGTGAGATATTGACAAAAAATAATATCTGGATATTTTCTGTAATTAAATAACAGAAAATTTTAAATATTTTAAAAATGTGTTTGTAAAAGACTTAGTACCCCTCGTGCCCCCGACTAATGGGGCTGGAGTCAATCTCAGCATCATCGGACGAAGGCTCTTCGTTAGTGAGTGACTCCGCTGAAGTTTGCCGAGTGTGTGTTTAGACACCTTAGCTGGTTTAGGTCTGTCTTGGACAGCGCACTCCCAGAGCTGTTCACACTCTGTTCACACTCTGTTCACACTCCTCACACTCTGTTCATACTCTGTTCATACTCTGTTCATACTCTGTTCATACTCTGTTCATACTCTGTTCATACTCCTAACACTCTGTTCATACTGTTCACACTCTGTTCATACTCCTCATACTCTGTTCATACTCCTCACACTCTGTTCATACTCCTCACACTCTGTTCATACTCCTCACACTCTGGTTCATACTCCTCACACTCTGGTTCATACTCCTCACACTCTGGTTCATACTCCTCACACTCTATTCACAAACCTCACACTCTGTTCACACTCTGTTCACACTCTGTTCACACTCTGTTCACACTCTGTTCACACTCTGTTCACACTCCTCACACTCCTCACACTCCTCACACTCTGTTCATACTCCTCACACTCTGTTCATACTCCTCACACTCTGTTCATACTCCTCACACTCTGTTCAAAAACCTCATACTCTGTTTATACTGTTCACACTCTGTTCACACTCTGTTCACACTCCTCACACTCCTCACACTCCTCACACTCCTCACACTCCTCACACTCCTCACACTCCTCACACTCCTCACACTCCTCACACTCTGTTCATACTCTGTTCACACTCTGTTCACACTCTGTTCACACTCTGTTCACACTCCTCACACTCTGTTCATACTCTGTTCATACTCCTCACACTCTGTTCATACTCCTCACACTCTGTTCATACTCCTCACACTCTGTTCATACTCCTCACACTCTGTTCATACTCCTCACACTCTGTTCACACTCCTCACACTCTGTTCATACTCTGTTCACACTCCTCACACTCTGTTCATACTCTGTTCACACTCCTCACACTCTGTTCATACTCTGTTCATACTCCTCACACTCTGTTCATACTCCTCACACTCTGTTCATACTCCTCACACTCTGTTCATACTCCTCACACTCTGTTCATACTCCTCACACTCTGTTCATACTCCTCACACTCTGTTCACAAACCTCATACTCTGTTCATACTCCTCACACTCTGTTCACACTCTGTTCACACTCTGTTCACACTCTGTTCACACTCTGTTCACACTCTGTTCACACTCTGTTCACACTCTGTTCACACTCTGTTCACACTCTGGAGGCATCCTAACCAAATGCCCAAACCACCTCAGCTGGTTCCTCTCAACGTGGAGGAGTAGCGGCCCGACTCTGAGCGTTCCCTGTATAATCAAGCTCTTCAGCCTATCTCTAAGGGTAAGACCCGACATTGCACGGAGAAAGCTAATTTCGGCAGCTTGTATCCGCAATCTCGTTCTTTCGGTCACTACCCGGAGCTCCTGACCACAGGTGAGAGTAGGAATGTAGACTGACCAGTAAAGGGAGAGCTTTGCCTTTTGGCTCACCAGGGCAGACCAGTACAGAGCCCGCGCATCACTCACTCGTGAACAAGACCCCAAGATACTTAAACTCCTCATCTTGAGGCAGGAGATCATTTCCAACCTGGAGAGAGCACTCCACCTTTTTCCGGCTGAGGACCATGATCACGGATTTGGAGGTGCTGATTTTCATGGCAGTCGCTTCACACTCGGCTGCAAACTGGTCCAGCAAGAGGTCACAGTTCGATGATGCCAGCAGGACCACATCAGCTGCAAAAAGCAGAGATGAAATCTGGAGGCGACCAAACCGAACAGCTCCAGAAATCCTGTCCAAAAAAATTATGAACAGGATCGATGATAATGGGCAGCCCTGACGGAGTCCAACCCTCACTGAAAACCAGTCTGTCTTATTACCAGCAATGCGAACAGAAGGTCTAATAAAGATAAAGAGTGAACACAGTAAACACGGAAAAGGCAATGATGCAATTAGCTGTTGAGGCTTCTGTGAATTGGAATGAAACGAATGGGGTCCCTGACTTTCCCACAGCGCTGCATGTGAGAATCTTTATGTAATTATAATACGCCTGATGTGTTACACACACCTTTACATAAACCTTTATCTTAATTTTTTTCTATCCTTTGAACACGACAGCTGCTCTTTATATCCAGTTTAGGATGAGTGGACCAATAGAAATGCTCCAAAATCACCTCTTGAACCTCTTTACGTTGACTTACAATGAAAGTAATGAAGGTTTTTTGTCTCTCCAGTAAAGTTACTGTTTTGGAGATGCTTGTTTTTCTTTGGGGAGCGACAGAATAAACACCTACATATAATATGTAGTAATAATGATGTATGCTTTATATAGATATATGTGGTTTTCCCAAAAAGAAGAGGACATCATTGAAAACACACACACTAAACACTCGTCCCCAGAGAGCATGAAGTCAATATAAGTGCTGCGCACACTCTCCGTACATCACAGAGCCAAACAGGCAGAATCAAGCAGGGTCTTCATTGTGTCCACAAGTGGACAGACGACTCGTGATAACACTGACTGAAGAGTCTGAACGAGCTGTAATTCTTTCACTGCCCACTCCTGCCTGATTGCAGCGAACTGAAGGACAATCTGAGGAATACCCCGAGAGTACCGAACTCTGCATGCACACCAACTTTCACCAGCGGCTGCACAGACCACAGACGGACAAGTAAACAGGAACCACACGTCGTACCTGCATAGGAATGCATGAGAAACATCTTAATCCTCCAGATTTATTTGGACTCCATGTAGAAAATCCAAAACAGATCTACCTCTACACAGGAGTCCCACTTTAATGTGTCAGATCATCAAATTACTTTAATATCTGACAAAAATCCAAGTTAGACCAAAATTCTGCGCCCTTATGTTCAAGGGTGTAGGTTTGCATTGACAGGGGGACATGTCCCTACCAATATTTTGGGTTTAAAGAATTGTCCCTACCAGTATTTGATTGAACTCATTGATTGTTCATGTTATATTTGGTTTTTTTTTGGGCCCCCACCCTCTTTGAGAGACTATTTACACTTTATTTTTATTTATAATGTATTATTCATGAGAGAGGACACAAACATACATACATATACAAACAAATATGAAGAAGATGAGGAAAAAACTTACAAATAAACAAACAAAGAAAACAAATAAGCAAACATTTACATTATATTTGGAGTGGATCACTTTGATTGTGCCTTCCAGACCTTATTTAATCATGCTGCCAAAAAATGACCCTCTGTGTACATAAGCTCCACCCATATACTATTTAGTTAGCTATGCTAGTTACTTGGAGCTGCTAGTATCTAACGTTACCTGTACTAGCTACTCTCTTTCATCTGGACATCAAACACAAAGTAGATTAAAGGTGTCTCTGTGGAACTTTCAGTTTAAGAAGATCTTCTTCATCCAGCACACAGTGATCCACTCACACAGCATGGCTGCTACTTACAGTCACTGTTGGAGATTGTGAGGCTAATAAAGGTGGAGCTGCTCGTGTCTTCAGGCTCTTCAGTGTTAAACGCTGAGCTGAAGCTGCTCCGAGTGTTGGAGAAACTGTCTGGAGTGAAAGTTGGTCTGGAACCTGTTAAAGATGTTGAGCTGAAGTCCAGCAGCTTGTTTGTGAATTTTCTGTTCCAACTTAAACGGAGCTGCAGTTACATTCAGATGTCTGTACGAGCTGCAGTATTTAAGGTGGAACATTAGATAAAGCTGCTGCTGAATAGGAACTTCAGCCTTGTTTAAAGATCAACATCAACCACTTGGCTCTGACAGTTGGGTTGTTGGTGGGGAAGGAATGAAAAGTGTTGACATTCCCTCCTAGTTCTCCACATAGTCCAGCAGGTTGCTGTTGAGGTTGTATGTAAATGTTGGGGGTGTAAATATTAATGAGTCTGTAACGTAATGGTTTAGGATTTTGAGCTCGGCCTGTTTTAACGTCCCTCTTTCAGAAATGCTGGATTTGTATTTGAAGGAGTACTGACGGCCCAGCCGGGTAAACTGTACACTGTTCTTTGAGAGAAGAGAATGTAAACGGTTCTCCAGCTAGAACTCCGACTCAGCTCAGAGAGTGTGCAGGTGTGTGATGGAGTTTTTAGGATTATAGTAACAGCCTGAGAACATCACTGAACAGCCCCACGCTGACGGCCTCCTAAAGCCTCTCCGCCGGGATTCCCTGGACAGGTTTAGAAACGACTGACTCTCTGGCTGCGTGGGATTTACTGACAGAGCGCCGATTCCTATTAAACCGTTTACAGATCTACAGGAAGGAGTCGGCCGAGGACAGAGTCCTGGAAAGAAGCCTCTCTCACCTCAGATAAACCTGCTACCATCAAGATGGTGGGGGAGAGGCAGGAAGGGGGAGAAAGACAGGAAGGGGGAGAAGCAGAAAGAAAAAGACACAGAAAAGAAGAAGAGGAGAGAAAGAGAAAGAGATTGAGGGGAGTAAAGGAAAGGGAAAGAGTGAACGAAAGGAGAAAAAGAGAAAGAAAAGGGAGAGAGAAAGAGACAGACAAGAGAGAATGGAGAGAGAGAAAAAGAAAGAGAGACATAATGGCGGAAAAGAGGAGAGACAGATAGAAACAGATTGAGAGGAGAAAGGGAAAAAAGAGAGTTAAAGAGAAAGAAAACAAAGAAGAAAAATAAAAAAGAGGGAGGAAAAGAGAGGTGAGAGAGAGAAAAAGAGGAAAGAGAGAAAGTGTAAAAAGAACAAGGAGAGGATGAAATACAGAGAGAGGAAATAGAGAGAAAGAAAATAGAGAGAAACAGAGTGAGGGAAGAAAGGGAAAGAGAGAGTAAAGGAGGAAAAAAGATAAGAGGGAGAAAGAGGAGTAAGATGGGAGAGAAAAAAGGGAAGAGAGAACGAGTAAAGAGAGACAGAAAAAAGGAAAGAGAAAGAGAAGAGACAGAGAGAGACAGTGAGGTAAGAAAGGAAAAGAGTAAGGAGAGGGAGAGAGGAAGAGAGAAAAAAGAAGAGTAAAGGGACAGAAAACAGTGAAAGAGGAGAGACAGAGAGAAAGAAGAGATAGAAGAAAGAGAAAGAGACAGAGAGAGCAAAGAGATAGACAGATGAGAGAGCCAGAGTAAGAAAGGACATAGACAGATAGAAAGAGAGTGAGGGGAGAAATGGAAATGGAGTGTGAAAGAGGAAAAAACAAAAAGAGTGAAAGAGAAAGGAAGGAGAGAGCACGAGTGAAAAGGAAGGAAGGAGAAAGCGCGAGTGAAAGAGAAAGGAAGGAGAGAGCGCGAGTGAAAGAGGGAGGAAAGAGAGAGGGCGAGTGAAAGAGAAAGGAAGGAGAGAGCACGAGTGAAAGAGAAAGGAAGGAGAGAGCGCGAGTAAAAGAGAAAGGAAGGAGAGAGCGCGAGTAAAAGAGAAAGGAAGGAGAGAGCGCGAGTGAAAGAGAAAGGAAGGAGAGAGCGCGAGTAAAAGAGAAAGGAAGGGGAGAGCGCGAGTGAAAGAGGGAGGAAAGAGAGAGCGCGAGTGAAAGAGAAAGGAAGGAGAGAGCACGAGTGAAAGAGAAATGAAGGAGAGAGCACGAGTGAAAGAGAAAGGAAGGAGAGAGCGCGAGTGAAAGAGGGAGGAAGGAGAGAGCGCGAGTGAAAGAGAAAGGAAGGAGAGAGCGCGAGTGAAAGAAGGAGGAAAGAGAGAGCGCGAGTGAAAGAGGGAGGAAGGAGAGAGCGCGAGTGAAAGAGAAAGGAAGGAGAGAGCGCGAGTGAAAGAAGGAGGAAGGAGAGAGCGCGAGTGAAAGAGGAAGGAAGGAGAGAGCGCGAGTGAAAGAGAAAGGAAGGAGAGAGCGCGAAAGGAAGGAGAGAGCGCGAGTGAAAGAGGGAGGAAGGAGAGAGCACGAGTGAAAGAGAAAGGAAGGAGAGTGCGAGTGAAAGAGAAAGGAAGGAGAGCGCGAGTGAAAGAGAAAGGAAGGAGAGAGAGCGAGTGAAAGAGAAAGGAAGGAGAGAGAGCGAGTGAAAGAGAAAGGAAGGAGAGAGAGCGCGAGTGAAAGAGAAAGGAAGGAGAGAGCGCGAGTGAAAGAGAAAGGAAGGAGAGAGAGCGCGAGTGAAAGAGAAAGGAAGGAGAGAGCGCGAGTGAAAGAGGGAGGAAGGAGAGAGCACGAGTGAAAGAGAAAGGAAGGAGAGAGAGCGAGTGAAAGAGAAATGAAGGAGAGAGCACGAGTGAAAGAGAAATGAAGGAGAGAGCACGAGTGAAAGAGGAAGGAAGGAGAGAGTGGGAGTGAAAGAGGGAGGAAAGAGAGAGCGCGAGTGAAAGAGGGAGGAAGGAGAGAGCGCGAGTGAAAGAGAAAGGAAGGAGAGAGCGAGAGTGAAAGAGAGAGGAAAGAGAGAGCGCGAGTGAAAGAGGGAGGAAGGAGAGAGCGCGAGTGAAAGAGAAAGGAAGGAGAGAGCGCGAGTGAAAGAAGGAGGAAGGAGAGAGCGCGAGTGAAAAAGGGGGGAAGGAGAGAGCGCGAGTGAAAGAGGGAGGAAGGAGAGAGCGCGAGTGAAAGAGGGAGGAAAGAGAGAGCGCGAGTGAAAGAAGGAGGAAGGAGAGAGCGCGAGTGAAAGAGAAAGGAAGGAGAGAGCGCGAAAGGAAGGAGAGAGCGCGAGTGAAAGAGGGAGGAAGGAGAGAGCGAGTGAAAGAGAAAGGAAGGAGCGAGCGCGAGTGAAAGAGAAAGGAAGGAGAGAGCGCGAGTGAAAGAGAAAGGAAGGAGCGAGCGCGAGTGAAAGAGAAAGGAAGGAGAGAGCGCGAGTGAAAGAGGGAGGAAAGAGAGAGCGCGAGTGAAAGAGGGAGGAAGGAGAGAGCGCGAGTGAAAGAGAAAGGAAGGAGAGAGCGCGAGTGAAAGAAGGAGGAAGGAGAGAGCGCGAGTGAAAGAGGAAGGAAGGAGAGAGCGCGAGTGAAAGAGGGAGGAAGGAGAGAGCGCGAGTGAAAGAGGGAGGAAAGAGAGAGCGTGAGTGAAAGAAGGAGGAAGGAGAGAGAGCGCGAGTGAAAGAAGGAGGAAGGAGAGAGAGCGCGAGTGAAAGAAGGAGGAAGGAGAGAGCGCGAAAGGAAGGAGAGAGCGCGAGTGAAAGAGGGAGGAAGGAGAGAGCACGAGTGAAAGAGAAAGGAAGGAGAGAGCGCGAGTGAAAGAGAAAGGAAGGAGAGA
>CM038711.1:41952969-41975469 GCA_021613375.1 Megaleporinus macrocephalus | reverse complement strand
ACAGCAGCTCAGCCACCAAGTGGTAGAACACGTACAATGACAGAGCGGGTCAGTGGATGCTGAGGAGCATAGAGCACAGAGGTCACCAACTTTCTACAGAGTCCATCACTACAGACCTCCAAACTTCATGTGGTCTTCAGATCAGCTTAAGAACAGAGTGCTTCATGGAATGGGTTTTCATGGCCAAGCAGCTGCAGCAAAGCCATGCAAGCGCAATGCAGAGCGTCGGATGCAGTGGTGTAAAGCACACCGCTACTGGACTCTAAAGCAGTGGAGACGTGTTCTCTGAAGTGACCAATCACGCTTCTCCATCTGGCAATCAATCCAATGAACGAGGCTGGGTTTGGCGGTTGCCGGGAGAACGGTACTTGTCTGATTGCACTGTGCCGAGTGTAAAGTTTGATAGAGGGTGGATTCGGAGAATTCCATTCTCTTAACTTTGTGGAAACAGTTTGGGGATGGGTCCTTCCTGTTCCTGTTCCTCGCCCAGCATAAGATTTGAAATTTGCAAGTACACTGCTGATGAAACGTCTCACATTTGCCAAAAACACCTAAAAACAAACGTCCAAAGACTTTTGAAATAATAATGTGTGAACTGATGCGTCAAGGTGAGTCATCTGGTGCACAATTAACATGGCATTCTAGCATAAGAACATCAAACCAACAGTGAAGCATGGTGGTGGTAGTGTGATGGTCTGGGGCGGCTTTGCCTCTGCAGAACCTAGACAACTTGTCCTAATCAATAGAGCCATGAATTCTGCTCTCTATCAGAAAATTCTGGAGAATGTCTGTCCATCCTTTTGTGACCTAAACCTCATGCGTTGGGTTATACAGCCAGACAGCGACCTAAGCCAAAAGATTTTATAGCTGCTGGTCAGAGTCCAGTCCCGGACCCCAGTGAGATGCTGCAGCAAGACTTAAATAGGAAGTTTAAAGCGGTCCAAAATCCATCACAGTGATGTAAAACACTCAAATTATAACAAATGATTGATTGCAGTTGTTGCTGCTGAGAGTGGCACCGACAGTTAATCAGGTTTAGAGGGCCAGTTACTTTTTAGCATGGTTGATATGGGTTTTAAATAAATTGTCATCTGCAATAAATAGAATGATCTCTTTAGAGCAGCTTTTTGTGCTTACATGTTTCTTTAACTTATATTAAAACATTTAAATGTGATGTATTAGTAAAAACAGAAGAAATCAGATGAGGGCAGTGTTGGCCCCATCATTGGGAGAGCTTTAAATCCACCTGAGAAACCCTCCATTACTCATCCAATGTGCTAGCCAAATGGTATGGGACACAATTAGTGGCTCAATGCACCACACCATGTGAACACAGGATAATTGTTTTTTTTTTTTTCTTTTTTTTTTTTTTTTTTAAACATTCAGTTGCCCAATGATGTTGCATTAACAGCAGTTTGAAGATATGTAGTGGAGTCACGGAGGAAGCATGTGCTAGAGTTCACGTTTCCAATTTGGTAGCATCGTGTGATAGGGGACGGAACGTGCAATGAATAAATTAGGACAAAAATTGTGCAAAAGTAAAGTATTCTTACATTTGGGTTACTCGAGCCTGATTCATGTGTGATTAAAAAGAAATGGGATTCTCTTACAGGTGATATTAGTTTTATCCAGATTGGCCATTTGCCTGTTTTTCTCATTCCTCCCTCTGAGAAAATTACAGCCCACATTACATCCAGTATTTCTGATACTTTTAGTCCCATCTGGGAAAAAAAACATCTCCATGATTGTCCAGGAAGATGTCGCTTCACATTGGGAATGAAGGTTTTTAACTCCTGCTAGTTTCCCTATTTAGTCTTCTTGTGCACGTATCCATATAAAACACTCCTGAATCATAAACCGATGAATACTGAGGAAGAGTCTCTCAACCATTTTCCTTGTCTGGGTGGTCCAACTTTGTCTCACAAGCTGAACCCACACTAGAAACATGCTTATCCAATAGTAATATTATTGCTATCTGGATCGAGTTTACAGGGGCCTGGAGCCAATCTCAGCATGATCAGCCAAAGACGGGGTATGGACAGGTTTCCAGTTCATCACATGGCCAACACACACTCACACCTACGGGCTGTTTAGAGTGAGTGATCAACCTAACATGCATGTGTTTGGACTGTGGGAGGAAACCGGAGTACCCGGATGAAACCCACTCAAGCATGGGGAGAACATACACACTCCACACAGAACCACCCAGATGTCTTGTGTGTGTGTGTTGAGAATGGTTCTAACATGGTTTCAGCCCAGATTTAAAGTCCTGGCTGGACAACCAGGAGCTCACTTCTCTCACTGAACAAGAGAAAGTGTGGAGGAACACAAGAGGAAGATAAACTGTTAAGATGTTAAACTCAGTTAACATGACTAAACATTTTATTTACTTTTTTATTATAAATAAGCACTTTCCAAAACATGTTAAATGTAGCCCTTGTTATTACTTAAAATGATGAAAAGCATTTATTAAATATACTGAAATATACTGAACGGTATGTGTGATGTGTTGGTGTTTCAGTAGCTGATGGTATAAGATGCTGATACTAGACTACTTCAGTAAACAGGATACACCACTGAATCAGAACACACATTAGAAATGATAATGGTCCGGACCGGCCTGAGGAGATTTTTAATAACTGCAGGCCAATCTCCAACCTCGTTGCAGTCCCATCTTAGTTCTAAGCTCTGCTTTTGATGTCATATATAAAGAAAAACCTTCAGCAAAAAAACCTCTTGATCTTATACAGTGAACATCAGCACTGTACTGTCTGCACAATCTGCCTTCTTTAAGAGTAGACGCTTCGCAGACGCTCACATAACAGTGTAAAGAATAGAAGACAAGCAATTAAACCATTTAACCAAAAGTCATATTTATGATCCAGCATCAGAGACCTGACTGGTTACATAAAACCTAGTAAACCAACCAAGACAGAGGCAGATATCAACTTTATTACAACTGCTACACTTGTAATACTCATAGACGATAACTGTCTGTACTGGATTTGGAAACAGCCTGATGTTCTTCAGAGATGTTAGTTAGTGGAATTTTTTCTTTGAGGCCGAAACAAACACTGGCACTGTTCGTGAATTTAAAGAGTTTAAAGAGTTTAAAGAGATCACAAATGCACTTCATCACTCAGTCAGCTGTGACAGTCTGGCCATAATGGAAATTAAGGCACGTGTGATTTGTCTTGCTAAAGAGTAGCTGTTTGTGTATTAAAGTTCATTAATATCATGATCGTGCACTCATTTGTCAACTGTTTACACCCCCACCACTTACACACTGCCACTGTGCCACCAATTACTTGAATGGCCCCACAGTTTACTCACTGCAAGTGTTGGACTTTGTCTCCATCCTCTACAGTTTGCAGGAGATCCCACATGCTGATGCCACACTAGAAACTTGCTCATCCAATAGTAATGTCATTGTCATCTAGATCAGATGAATGCTTTACAGCTATTTACAAGTGTATGTGAACCTTTACTAAAAATAAAGGTTTCCAAATGGCTTGGAGACATGGTTCTAGGAAAATAATATTTTATTGGTACTTCTTTTCCCCATTCCCACCTCCCTTATAAAGGAATGTTTGCCGTTACACACTTTATTCATCAGTGTTTTGCAACCTGATACATCCCTTTCAGTCTCAAAACAGCTGCTATACCAGCTCTGACAAACCTAGGCTTGGGTTCTAATGACTTAAATAACTGCAGGCCAACCTCCAACCTTGTTGCTATTCCATCTTAGTTGTAACCTTTGCTTTTGATACCATATCTAACAAATCTATTACTCTCCAACACATGTAGCTTTGGAACTAATGCACCTGCTCTTTCCTGGTAGACGACAGTTTTCAGCTATTTAGAATCATATATCCTGTACTGTGTCTGCTACTTATGGTGTCCCACTGGGCTCAGATTTAGGTCCACTACACTTTAGCATATAAAGTATATATATGCTGCCAACTGGCCAGATAATATGCTTTCGTGATCTAAATTTTCATCATTATGCAGACAACACTCGCCAGCCCTCCTGCTCAGCATCTACCATGACCTGCTTTCTCTATATTGAAGACAAAATCATGTACCAGCATGAACAGTTTAAAACTGAACGCGAACAAAACTCAAAAAGCACAGATATCTAGAACTTGGCATCAATATTTTGGTAATACTTTCTGCCCCCATCCACAATGTTTGAGACATGTTTGACCCACACTCTTGTTTCACATTCATAAGAATTCTATATTATAGATCATTTAGTACAGAGGTGTCAGGTGTAGGAGTTGTAGAATAGTTGTGTTTTTCCTTATTTTTTAAGTTAATGTCTTATTTTTATTCTTATGTTGTAAAGCTTATTAATGACTTATCAAATGACTGTTCTTAGTGGCAAAGCCAAATCGCTGTTTAATTAATTTTAGCCTACATCACAGGAAATACTGATGATACTGTTGATTCCAAACAGTTATTGACAACATCGCTCCCTTCTGTCTCTCCTGACTTACAACTGCACTGTATACAGCCATTAATGCAAGCCTTGACTGAGACATAGGAACTCTACAATAAAACCAATGTCCAGTATCTTATGGTCTCCTGACTCTCTGCTTTCGACAAAATGAAAGAATTACAGAAAGGAATATGGATCATTCAGACACATTCTGCAGTTATTTTAATGGTTTGCCAGGAGAAGACAGATTGTCTTGAGGTTTCCTGACCCATACTTATCGTCACGTCAAGGATCCAAACATATGGACAGAGTTACAGTGACTGTACATCTATATGCGTCTATATGAAAGAAAAACCTTCAGCAAACAAACCTCTTGATCTCATACAGTGAACATCAGCACTGAACTGTCTGCACAATCTGCCTTCTTTAACAGTCAACTCTTTACAGACGCTCACATAAAGGTGTAAACAATGCAAGACAAGCAATTAAACAATTTAACCAAGCATCATATTTATGATCCAGCATCAGTGACCTGACTGGTTAAATTAAACCTAGTAAACCAACCAAGACAGAGGCAGATATCAACTTTATTACAACTGCTACACTTGTAATACTCAGACAATAACCGTCTGTACTGGATTTGGAACCAGCCTGACGTTCTTCAGAGATGTTAATTAGCGAGTTTCTTCTTTGGGGCTGAAACAAACACTGGCACTGTTTCTGAATAAGTTTAAAGAGATCACAAATGCACTTCATCACTCAGTCAGCTGTGACAGTCTGGCCATAATGGAAATTAAGGCATGTGTGATTTGTCTTGCTAAAGAGTAGCTGTTTGTGTATTAAAGTTCATTAATATCATGGTCGTGCACTCATCTGTCAACAGTTTACACCACCACCACTTACACACTGCCACTGTGCCACCAATTACTTCAATGGCCCCACAGTTCACTCCCACCCACTGCAAGTGTCCACCCAAAAGCACCCCAGATAAACAAGATGTGAGCTCCTGTAAACAAGCCAGTCAAACTAGTGGTTTAACTACTCCTGCTACTGCTATCTAGGTGTATGTAAACATGTGTTGTCATGATGTCAGGCTAATACAGTTTGCTGTAGAACTAGTACAGTTTTCTCTCTATGGATTGCCTATGTGAATATTATTGACGTCTACCATTTGCATTAAATTCATGCTGCAGAAGAAGTGCACGCTCACTTTAACACTGTACGACTGACTGATTCCATATGAGTCAGATAGATGGGAACTGAAGATGATTAACATTGGAGAGACGGATGGTTGGATAGATGCATGGAGGGATAGGTGATAGACAGCTAGTGGCAAATGTTTCAAAAAGAAATAACGACAAAAGTAGATTAAAAGGGGGACGGGGGTCATAACCCCTCTAATAATTACAACTGTCATGTAACCCTCATAAAACTTCATACTATAATGTAGGCTAATCATCGCAGGTCAGGGTCATGCTGTAGCCAGGCAGCCGCACTGCTTTTTAAGACAACCACAAATATCTGTATTTTGCCTTAAAGGGCATTTTTGATGATAATAATATAAAAATGAAGGTTTTTTGCTTTTCCATTTCTATTCTGGCCACATTCAACAACACCTTTTGCTCCAACTGTTTATGCCGTTCCTCTGCCACCACAACACATGCGCAAATGCCAGTGACGTAACTGTGACGTCCACCACAAATTGGTCTACAGGCAGCATTTTTCCCCAATTCTGGGTCAGTACAGCACCGCACTGGCTACCAAACCTCTACTAAAAGAAGAATCAATACGAGGGGAATGTGAATACTTCACAAATAATTCTGTAATTGAATGTAATGTTTTGAAAGCTCCGGGCATTTAGCACCAGCCAACATTAACAACTGGGTGCAATTTATTAATAGAGATGTTCTAGAATTATCTGTCGTTTAGCACTAGCTAATGCTAATAGCTAAGGTAATATAATAATCAAGATGCAATATTCTAGAGTTCGTGGTTACAGCTGAGGCCATACATCATCGCTGTCCAATGAAAAAAATGCCAACATTACAGGAGAGACCAAAAACAGTCTTTAATTTTAATGTAAGTAAATGGAACCAGACTTGTTTCGAGGCTATTCTGGAGCATCTCTATGTATCATAGTTATATTTTCACACAATATAAATGGCAACTGTCTAGTCCAAATGATGTAGAAAAATAAAAATCAACCAAAATGGAGATATGTGTTTTTCTTTGGACAGCCATGATATTAACAGAGATAATGTTCTTTAAAAGTTCTTGCCATTTAGCACTAACACTAACAGCTGGGGTAATATGTTAACAGAGATATAATGTTCTTTGAAAGTTCTTAGCGTTCAGCACTAGCTAATACTAACAGCTGAGGTAATGTATTAATAGAGACATGATGTTCTATAAAGTTCTCGGCATCTAGCACTAACGCTAACAGCTAAGGTAATATAATGATGGAGATGCAATATTCTAGAGTTCTTGGGGTCCAAGTTCTTGGCATTTACCGCTAGGCTAACAGCTGAGGTCATACATCACCGCTGTCCAATAAAAAAAATGCAAAATTTACAGGAGAGACCAAAAACAGTCTTTAATTTTAATGTAAATAAATGGAAGCAGACTTGTTTCCAAGATATTCTGGAGCATTTCTACGTATCATTATATTTTCACACAACATGAATGGCAGCGGTCTAGTCCAAATGATATAGAAAAATAAAAATAAACTAAAATGGAGATATATATGTTTTTCTTTGGACAGCGATGATATTAACAGAGATGTAATGTAAGTTCTTGGCATTCAGCATTAGCTAACACTAACATGTGAGGTAATATGTTAGCAGAGATGTAGTATTCTAGAAAGTTCTTGCTGTTTAGCACTAACAGCTGGGGTAATATGTTAGCAGAGATGTAGTATTCTAGAAAGTTCTTGCTGTTTAGCACTAACAGCTGGAGTAATATGTTAGTAGAGATGTAGCATTCTAGAAAGTTCTTGCTGTTTAGCACTAACAGCTGGGGTAATATGTTAACAGAGATATATTGCTCTAGATAGTTCTTGCATTTAACGCTAGCTAATGCTAACAGCTGAGGTAATGTATTAATGGAGACTTGATGTTCTATAAAGTTCTTGGCATTTAGCACTAAGGCTAACAGCAGAGGTAATATGTTAATGGAGATATAATGTTCTAGATCTTGCCATTCAGCACTAGCTAGCGTGCACAGCTAAGGTAATATAGTAACAGGGATGTAATGTTATAGAAAGCTCTAGGCGTTAAATACTAGCTAATGATAACAACTGAGGTTATGTATTATCCGAGATGTAATGATATATAGAATGCTCTTGCCATTTAGAACTGACCCTAACAGCTAAGGTAATATGTTAATGGAGATGTAGGGTTCTAGATAGTTCTTGGCATTTAGCACTACCTAACGCTAACAGCTCAGGTAATATATTAACAGAGATGAAGTGTTCTAGAAACATCTTAACATTTAGCACTAGCTAACGCTAACACTGCACACCTTCTCCCATCCCTCAATCTGGCAGATGTAGAAACACTTGTCTATGTATTTTTGAATAGTTAGACTAACATCACAATCTGCTCTCAGGCTACCTTTGATGGTATAGAGGGCTGGCCATGGTTATAATCCCACCTCTAAGACCATAATACACCTATTCTTCACTGGTTACATATTATAATCTG
The DNA here is from genome assembly GCA_021613375.1 of Megaleporinus macrocephalus. Lineage (NCBI taxonomy): Eukaryota > Metazoa > Chordata > Actinopteri > Characiformes > Anostomidae > Megaleporinus > Megaleporinus macrocephalus. Next base: position 41,967,327 of record CM038711.1, on the reverse strand, counting down.
GTTATTATATTATTATATATATATATTATATGGTTTTTCTTATTACATATAAAGCTCTGCACAGTCTCCTCAGTCTCCTCACTACCTGGTTCAGCCTGTCCCATCCCTTACAAGTGAATAATTTAGGCCCTCTTTCAAATTGCAGGGTTTAAAATGACCTCTATAAGTGACTGACCGTTTAGTGCAGTAGCTCCAAAATCATGGAAAAGTCTATTCAGGACAAACTTCATCATGTTCACAGATATTTTTTTTTTTAAATCCAAAGCTTCAAGAAGCCAAAAGTGTTTCTATGGCATCACTCCAAAGAGCCCATTTGCCACCTTTACGTTAAGAATTTAGCCACAGAAGCACAACAAACCCCACCACAAAGACAGCCTTACAAGCCTGTGTGTGCAGCTACTAGTCTATCAAGCCCAGCCCTACTACAGCATTAGAGACCGGTGGTCTCAGAGGCTTGGAGAACGCCTTATGCAACCTAGTTATGAAGTGCTGCACACAGGGCACATCTCATAACAGCCTATTAACCACTAATGAGCCGCTATGCATTAATCTGCTTGTCAGCAAATTGCTAGCAATTACGGAGAACACGCCCATGAGTTTTCTGCAGTAGCTTGAACACAGCTGTCAAAATGCTACTGGACCCTACAGGCTCCAGAGCGAAGGTGTCCATCAGCAATGGTGTCTGCTGGAGCACATGCATAGAAATGGGCAGTCAGCACTCTCCTCCAAGCACGTACAGCCGCGTATAACATTGCAAGAGCAGCAGTTTGAAAAGGTGCAGTGGCTTCTTCACACTTCTCAGAGCTAGCATGTGCTCACACTCACACGCATGTGCAGATGATTAACACTGGTTAGATGGATGGTTGGGTAGATGCAAAGAGTGAGAAAAGACGAGCAGCTAGTGACAAAAATCATCTGTATTTGGCGTAGGCATAATTTATGGGGGGCAATGGGGGTTATAACCTTGTTAATGTATGTACCTCTACCATGTAACCCACTAATAACTTGTTAGATGTAACTTACTAAATAATCACTGATATTTCACTGATGCAATAAACACTAATGTAAATAAAGTTGGCAGTGTTACTAATATTAAATAACAGATAATGGTATTTTGCTGTGCTCAGAGCTGGAAACAGAAGTTCACATGTTTTCCAGCTTCATTCTTAGGTTCCAAGTCAGGCACATAATTTTAAGCTAGTCATGCTATTTTCCATGACAACACTGAGGCGGCTTCTTTGTTTACTTTGTGTTAGAACTTCCGGTGCGAGCGCGGATACGTTGATACTAAATATAAGAAAAACGACAATAAACATATAAAATAACCAGCATAACATGTTCAGTTAGAGGGAGTCAGTAATTGAACAACAGCGTTACGAACACAGCACATAAAGATCAGAGTGTTGGGGGGCCGCCTTCCAAAGAAGAGGACCTGCGTCTCTGGCTGAAGCTCCGTATGTCTGCTCTTACCATTCTGTGGAGGAGAACCAGCACCAGAGCTTCCTTATCCAGAGAAATGTCTCGCTTATGAAGCTCCGAGGAAGCAGACGTGTCAGGTGCTGGTGAGTCTATCAGTTCAGTAACTGTTTTCTGATCAGTGTCCACCGCGCTAGGCTATCTGGACTGTAACTGACACCCACACAGAGTGGCTCGGGCAGCTGGCTGGACTTGGGTTTAACCGGCTTTCAGAAATATAAACTCACCGTCTGTGTGTAGGAGGACACGCCCACCTTCCCACTGTGCAGGTACTGATACGCTTCAGTACTTTTATAGTTTTTCATTACTGAACCGTCTACACCTTCCGAGAGTACAGAGTAATTAAACATGCAGCCATAAGTAACATCAGACCACCTTCTCATATCACCCACCCACTGTGTTAATAACCTTGGACGAGACAGTGTTGTACCATTAGAGCTTCATATTGTCTCTCTTGTCTCCTCCTATGTAAAACTATTCGTTGTAGCTGACCGGAAGTTCTAACACAAATGCGGAAGAAACACACGCTTGAAAGTGGGTGTGGCGAAATACGGTGAATAGAGTCGCTCTGTTCCTGGTTTGCTTTTTGATGGATTTAACACAAATATTGACATTTGCTGTTTAAAATATTTTTTTGTATGCAAAGTGATTGGTGTGCAGTCCTGGAGGACCCCCTGCCCTACACATTTAGTGTTTGCCCTGTCCCAAAACCACCTGACCCCAGTAACCTAACACGGGACCACATTTAAATACTGGTGCACAGTTTCAGCTTGTTAGTCCACAAGTCTTCAGTGTTTTTCCCTCCCATGTTCCTGGAAAACACTGAATAATATTTACTATAATTTTGGAATGCACACCCAGAAATCAGCCAATAAACAAAGGTTATATTCCCCCTTCCTCCAAATATCATCACTGTCCAATGAAAAACAAGTATCTTTAAAATTGCAACTTTACAGGACAGAACAAAAACATACTTTACTTTCAATGTAAGTCAATAGAACCAGAATTTTTTCCAAGCTATTTTGGAGCATTTCTATTGGTCCATTTATTATGAAATTCTCACACGATGTAAACGACCATTGCTGTGTTCAAATCATGTAGAAAACTCATATATAATACTCCAACATGCTGTAATCTGCTAATTACTAAGCCCAGTTTGCGTTGAAGTGGGTGTGCTTTTGCAGGAAAACACACATACAGAGCTGGGGGCCTCTACAGGACCCAGGTTGGGAACCACAAGAGACTGGCTAGACTTTTGACAGCTCATGCAGCTCTGGTGTAGCCCACCTGCTGCACAGCTCACCCTAAGCGCCAGGCTTGTCATTAGAAGTTCTTAAGCCATCAGAACACAAATTGATTTCTTTCATAGTACAGTAACTGTTCCAAGCCAAGTGTGGATACACTATCATCCCTGCTAGCCTCTCTTCACAGCAAACTAAGGGACAATTGCATGGTGCATGCACAGGTTCATTAATTTTCACAAAGGTGGTCTAAGAGCATACACAGCAACCCCAGTAAGGGTTTAAAACAGTCATGCACTGTTTACAACCGCCCTGGGTATATGATGTCTAGCAAACTGGGACCCCCCTACCCATTCAGTGGCAATGATGCTCATGCATTCAGGTGACTGAATATCTATGCAGGATGCGAGTAGACTGCGTCAGCAAGAACAGTCCATCCAAACAGGCAGGCTGCAGTGCTTAAACCTCACATTACAAAGAAGAATGTCCATTCGAGAGTTCAGCAGTGATGATCAGCACAGGTCTACGGAGAGTGTTTGCAAGAGAACAATACACTTCTGAATTCTTGAGCCCTACAGCAAAGCATATCGTCGCTGTCCAATGAAAAACATGTCCATATTGGGCGATTTTAAGTTTTCTACATCATTTGAACATTTTATATTGTGTAAAAGTTTCATGATGGAGGGACCAATAGAAGTGCTCCAAAATAACGTGGACATAATTCTGGTTCTATTAACTTACATTGAAGGTAAAGTAGGTTTTTGGTCTCTCCTGTAAAGTTGTTTTTCATTGGACAGCGATGATATGGAAGGGCCATTGCACATCAAATCAAAATTATTCCAATCAATCACCTTCATTTTATGATAATTATGATGGTAGTGGTCTCTTCCAATATGACCGCCCCCCCAGCCACAGGTCATGATGGGTACACTAAACAAAAAAAAAACAAAAAAAAAATTAAATCTGATCGGGACTTTAACATTGGTGTCGCGAGCCCACAAATTAGATATGTATCAGATCAAGGACTACATATAAAAGTGACTCAAATCTGATTTAAAAAGATCGGATATGATGCATCTACATAGCCTTAAAATGAAATTTTAAAAAAGACTGTAGATCACACTATTAAATTACACAATGGCTGTGGTGTCACCAAGCCTATATGCCAGGAGCAGAAGAAAGAAATAATCTTGTTTTTTTCTGATATCTGAAAGCAGGAAGACAATGAGTTAATACACAGATAGCGAGTCCTGGAGTTGAATCATCCTGCAGGCTGACAGAGAGAAAAAGACAAGCTAATGGACAGGCCAGACCAATGGAATGGACAAGCAGGACACAACGCTTTAAAGAATAAACACACTGCAAGATTTACTAATTGGTAAAGACAGGAAAGATGTGATGGGTGTGAAAATATGCTAACGACTATGTTCTTCGCTCACAATCATATTAGGGCAATACAGGGCTCCCACCACAACCCTGACACAACACTGGTACACAGAGATATATGCACACACACACACACACACATTTTATTTACACTTCATTATTTAAATATTCAAAGAGTATTAATAGAGTAAGTGGTGCTTTTACATACGTCAGTGTGTTTATTTAACCCTTTCCAAGCTTCTCCTTGTGGAAACAACCCAGTATTATTTACAGTTCTCATCTAATACCTACTTTGACGGCTCAGTACTTCATTAAGCTAAATCAAGATTGCTGCTGAAGGAACTGAATACATTCATACAATGTCTGGGGCGTCCAGGAGAAATCTGGAACCTAACTTTGTTCTTCAAACTGGAGCTCAAGTTATGATCTACTTTTTTCACAATAACATATTCATGATACTTTGTATTGTATGTATGATTATTTACATCTTGATTTCTGAAAGCCGTCTGTAATGCATTTTGGAACAAGTTCCTTTAGTTTTTTGAATGTAGCACTTAGCACAAATAGGTAACTGTGTTTCTATTTAAGCCAGTTTTGAGGTCTGTCCAGAGATTCCTAAGCCACTTTAGTTTGGTGGTTCTTCCAATGTCAGTACATGCTAGCACTATTAACACATGGATTGATCAATATCACCCTCAGAGTGCTGGAGAGTGTAATACTGTGTATTTTAACTTAAATACATGGAAAAATGAAGTGTGTGTGTATATATATATATATGTTGTGAATTGTCTTCAGCTTGAGCCCCTTCAGCTAGGCCATTGTGAATTTTGAGGTGTGTTTAGGATCATTATCCTATTATAGACACCATTCTCTCATCGTTATTAATAATTTTACAGATGCTGAGATGTTCATTTCCAGATTTATCTGGTATATTAAATCCATTTCCTTGTACCAGTGAAACATTTCCCCGGAAACCCTCCTGGAGGTCTTTTGCAGTCTAACAGGGGTTTTGTTTTGCCATTTTAGTGATCATATGATCTTATTTCTCCAGACCCCAACTTGACCTCTGCCATTCCTGTTTACTGCCATTTCTTAATTACATTAAGATCACAGGAAACAGCTGCCTGAACACTCCTTGCTATCTTCTTATAGCTTCTCTGCTTTGTGGGCATTAGTTAATGACCAGAGTGCTGGGCAGCTGCTTAGAGGAGTCAGAGTATTTATAATGCCTGAAATTTGCATCATCTGGACTTTCCTAATGATGACTGTGAACAAGATACAGCCCTAACAAGCTTGTTAAAGTTTGACACCTTGTTAAAAGCTCAGATCTCCTGGGGTTCCCAAACCTTTGCATGATGCATTCACATTAAAACTGTACAAAACAAAAAAAAAGACATTGATTTAGCTTAAAATGCCCCAAAGAATGTTTAATACTTACTTTTATGGCTTTCAGAGATTAGTACACTGGCTCCTATCTTCACTATTATACATTTTGACCAGGGTGCCCAAGGGGCAGTTGTGGCCTGAAGGTTAGGGATCCAGTTTTGTGACCGGAAGATTGCTGGTTCCATCCCTGGGAACTGGCAGGCCACGACTGAGGTGCCCTTGAGCAAGGCACCTAACCCCAACTGCTCCCCGGGCATGTGTGCTCAATGCCCCCCTAGTGTGTATGTTTTCTAGTGTGTGTATGTGGGTGTTTCACTGCACGGATGGGTTAAATGCGGAGGTCAAATTCCGCTGTGTACAAAACACAAGTGGATAATTCTAGTTCTTAAATTCTAAAAATTTTAGAATTAGATTCTAAAATTTTGCATGCCACTGTACATTATGACTCTGAACATGTCAAGTGCTCAGGACTTTTATATGAAGAAACGACTAATAAAACTGCCTGTTGACCAAGTAGGCTGTAAAGATCTGCCATAAAAAGATATGACTTATCATTGCTGTCTGAAGAAAAACCATGTATCGTTACAACGCAGCAGCTGTCGTTTACATTGTGTGTAAATTTTGTGATGAATGGACCAATAGAAATGCTCCATAATAGCTTGGAAACAATTCTGGTTCCATTGACTTAAAAGTGCAGTATGATGTTGTGTTCTGCTGTAAAGATGTTTTCGAGATACTTGTTTTTCTTTGGACAGTGTCCTTATACAACTCTACAGTGGTTCCATTTGCAGTCATACTTGTGGTCAGACCTATGTACTGCAACCTCTAAAGTAGTTTAATACTAAAATTCTGCCTTTTAAACTACACTTCTCATTAATACCATGATATCTGAAACTGAATCACGTTTCAAAACTATCCAAAACTATCCTAATGCATATAGGTAGTATGGAGCTTCTTCTATAGAGTGATAAGAAACACATTAGCTCACAGAAAGCTCCAATTCCAGATTCTGATCTGTTTCACTGACCAACATGTATTTTGTATTTGGAATTTTTTCCTTTATGGTTGTGTTAAACCTTGAGCCTCCAAACTGCCTGTACTCATTCAGGACAGGTCCCCAAACACACTGACCCACACTCCTCTACTTGTTGTTTATTCATCCCTCGTTCCTACACTGCTTAAGCTGCGCAACCATCCTGCACTTCTCCAGTTTGTGTTTGCACTTTACTTGCTGTTGGTTTCACTGATTGCTCTTCTATCTGCTGAGAGGTTCTACAGTTACTAGGTTCGTATCAGCAGCGGCTTCCTGAGAGAAAGAGGATCTCTCGAGTCCAAGTCTGCAGCTTTAATCGTGCAAATCACACAGCCGAGCAGGTGCGACCCAGACCTGGCAGGCAGGCGTTAAAGAGGGCAGCGCTGTCACTCCAGTGTGTTTGTGCCACTAGATCTATTTGGAAGTATCAGATTGACTCCATCTATACTGTGACAGCACAGCACTCTCAGTGGCCAACATGAGGGATAGACACAAAGTTAAAAAATCAACAACAAACAGCATCAATATGACTGAATTTGTAATTTCTAATAGCAGCCTAGTGGCAGCGCGTCATTTGTAAATCTAATTCATAATAACATATAGCCGGAGGAACATTCACAGAAGAATTGCATCGATTTCTCAAAATGTCTGCATAATTATATCATTAAGATGTAAACAAAGTCATTCCGAGTGGTTTGATATCAAATGCTTCATTTCAGAGAAACTTGGAGTCATGATTGTTCACAGTGGTTGTGAATGGAACCAGGCGTCTAAAGAGTTTAATGCCCCTCTTACAGAAAGCTATTACATTAAATAATTATGAATACACTGCCTGATGTTTGACAGATGGCTTTATGACAGTTTAGGCCTAAAACATGTTATAAATCAATTCTTGGTGGAGAAATACATGCAGGCCCTAAAACATATTTCAGATTTATTACTATTTTACCATCTAACTCAGAAGGCATGTGTAGGTTCAGTGCTAGTTGTGCATAGTGAATAAAATCAGACCATTACATTGAAAGTACAATATGTTGTGGCCCTCTCCGGTATAAAATTAACTTTAACAAATTAACATAACGTTTTGTTTTTCTTTCGACAGAAAGAAAATGTTTTTCCATTCACAGTCTGGACATCTGTTTCAAGGTTCAAGTTTGTCATTTGCACATCATGTCAGGACATAACATGCATTAAAATGCTTGGGGTGAGGCTCAGATAACTCTACAGCATTATATATAGTAGTAAAACAGTGCACACATACAATAAATAGACAATAATGAAGTAAAAAATAAGCTAGAAAATATACATATAGCAATAAACTAAATACATAAAGGACTATACAAAACATACACAAAATACATACATAAGATATACATTATTATACATATATACACACAAGATATACATCATTAGAACTTATCCTAATGATGACTGTGAACAAGCTACAGCCCTAAAGCTTGTTAAAAGCTCAGATCTCCTGGGGTGCCCAAACTTTTGCATGATGCATTCACATTCCTTCACTTTAAAACTGTACAAAACAAGACAAGACACTGATTTAGCTGAAAAAAGACAAAAATACATGTTTAATTCTTACTTTTATGGCTTTCAATGCATCAATGCATTGGCTACCATCTTCACTAGTCACTGTAATACATTTTGACCAGGGTGCCCAAACTTTTGCATGCGACTGTATATTATGACTCTGAACATGTCAAGGGCTCAGGCCCATAACTGTTCCATTCGCAGTCATACTTGTGCCCCCCTAGTGGTCAGACTTATATACTGCAACCTATAAAGTAGGTTAATACTAATTTTAAACACTTCTCTTAAATAACAATGTCTGAAAGCTGAATTATGTTTTGTACTTGAGATGTACTTAACAGGACCTAATAGAACCAAAAATGTTTATTTTTTGCTCCAAAATTATCCTGATGCATATAGGTAGCATGGAGCTTCTTATATAGAGTGATAAAAGGCTCACAGAAAGCTCCAGTTCCAGATGCTGATCCGTTTCACTGACCAACATGGACATGAGCTTTCAACCAACTACTCTGGAGGAGATCTGAATCAGTTAAACAGGACAAACACTCTGAGTGGATCTGAATGAAACTTTAGATAAGACTGTGTTAATTCTGGATTATCTGATCTATTATTACTCATTCCATGGATTACAAACAATATTATGTTTAGGCATTGCTTTATGCCTTTTTTTAATATATCAACACCACTCCAACTCCAGATGGGGCTTGTACACAGCTTTTTGACCAGATGCAAGGATTATATACATACACATATATACAAACACATACATACATACATACACACACACACACAATATATATATATATATATATATATATATATATATATATATATATATATATATATATAGGGTTAGGGTTATATTGGTTTTGTGGATGTTGGGGTCCCCATCATCACCATTGTAAAGAAAGAGTTTGTAAGTTTCTCTATAATGAACCTTTGCCCATTAAAAAGCATTCTGGATGGCATTATTTGAAGTCTCCACTTTTTAATTTCCTAAAAATGTGAAACATCAGTGGTATTCGTCTTTAGATAGTCCCCATATTCCACTCACACATTCTGTTTCTATTTGTTATCCTAAGCATTCTGTGGAATGCAAATAGAAATGCTTAGCATAACTTGTAGGCCTCCTGTCACAAAATGTACACAAAAAAAAATATTAATGTCATTGATCTCTAATTCTTTGTGATAGAGGTTTAATACTTTAATTTGAAAGTGATTTTTGTTTAATTTAGTGGTTGAGATATTTTGCTTTAACCCTTAAATGCACAAGTAAAGGAACCCTTAAAAGCTCAGTAAACCCCTTCTAATGCACAACATGGGCTAACACTTCACCCTTTCATTTCTTATGTTATTGTATGTACTGCTGAGAATCTCTTTGGTAAATCTACTAAAATCAATTTATTTAAGTAATTAATGTTCCAAGTGTTAATTAAAAATATTGTATTTGATCGTAAATCATAATTTTAATTCTTATTTATTTACTGCATGAACTAAAATAGCGTTTGTAAATATGTTGCCGACTGCAAATGTCAATAGTTCTTATCAGATTCCATAACGAACACATAAAGATTCATGTTCACACGTGTTGTACGTTGGAGTAGTGGTACAAAAATTATTTATAATATAAAAGTTAAAAAAAAAAACTGAAACAAGTACCTGTGGTCAAAAAACAAGTGAGGAATGAATGGAAGCATGAATGATGACATTAATTTATGGAAAAGATACAGAAACTAAGATCTCAGTCGGGTCACTTTTCACCCAGGTTGTGCAGTATAGGGTTAAAACACTTCATGCACCCCTGCACATGAAAAAATTAAATAAATAAATGGATTCCATTTTTTTTTGCCAAATCTACTACAAAACAATGTGCATTCATAACCATTTCATGGAATAGCTTTCAGTGAGGAAGCTTTTAGAGTCTCAGACGTCTAGTTCCCATCACTACCACAGTGAACTAATCTGAGCAACATGTCAGCGTTGTTAGGGTTGACTTTAAATAATGCCATCCAGAGTGGGGTTGATGTGAAATGGTTATAGAAAAGCTTACACTTTTTTTTACACATCCATCCATCCATCCATCTCAATGCTCTTAGCAAGCAGTGACAAACTGTGTGCTGTCATGACGGCAGCGTAGGATACATTAGGTGTGTCTCAAATCCTAGTGAGTGTGTAAGTAGGCTGTCTAGGTAGCAGCTGTGTAAGTAGAAGCGTTCTCTCCTCATCTCTCCTCATAAAACAGATTACTGAGACGCTCTAGTTAGAGAGAGACTGCGTCACGGCTTGTTCCCCCCACTGCAGCACGCCACCGGAGATTTAGCTGGTTGCTAAGCTACCAGCCGCATCCAAAACAATAGCCTGAGGCTTAAATGCTAATGTCTCGAGTATAAAACTGTAAAATGGTGAAGGACTCGTTACAGAGATGATAATAAAATACTGTTTTGTGTGATTATATGACCAGAAACACATTAAAACTCCAGAGAGAATCTAAATAACTCACATTTTAAAACCACTTCACTGCTCCTAGATTAGCCTTCGTTGAATCATGGGATTGTCTTAGTGGCTGAGGAAGCGTTTGATGCTTCTTTAAAATCAGGTCTAAATAAGGTTTCTCAGTAGACAGCATGTTTAAGGTATATAAGTATTGGGACAGTCTACATGTCGGGAGCGCATACTATGATGTAAAATGCTGCCTATGTAGAGAGTACCGTAAAACAACAAGCACTTCCTCAGAGCCAAAATTAAATAATAAATGTCTTGGACCACCTGACAAAAATATCATTCACAGTCCAAGAGCCCGCCATTGGGAATGACAGAAACGTGTTACATTTTAATCAGACCTGACCATCCGAAATGAAACAGGCTTCTGCGGCACAGGCTTCTGAGTCTAACCCTGACCCAAGCCTGACCAGCACTAAGTGCAGAGCAAATTCAATTCTACTCTCTTCTATATAACCTTGTTTTATTCATTTGCATCCAAGGGGACATGTTCTCACTTTCTACTTCTTGCATTCCTCTTATTGGGGAATCTGAGGTTCCAACAAATCTAAGAACTGTGAAATAAGACAGCCCAGTGAGTTTATTATGAGCTGCCTGGATCAGAAAACATGGGAGCTGTTTATTTAGCTCCCCTTCCTACGTCAAGCAGGGGCTCATTACAGTAAAGCCGCACCATCTTCAGTGGTTCTTCTGCAGCAGTTCTTCCCCCCTCACACGCGCCAGAGCTGCCAGCCTTATGCAGAAGCTAAGAGCTAATCACAGGAACTACTCTGTTGTGGGCTGTACTGGGGTGGACGAAGATTATGTTTGATGGCAACGTCCAGCTACAGTTGGCATAAACCCACTTAGTGTCTGACATGAGGCTTAAGTCAGATTCTTATTCGTTTCAAATGTCTGTAGAAAAGCTGGAGATGAGGGAAATGTAAGTATTTACAAAACTAATTATGCTCTGTGCTTCTTCCTTTATGATATGTTTAGTGTCATCATCCATCTGTACAGTGAAGTGCTGTCCTATCGGTGTTGCAGCGTTTGACTGATCCACCGGCAGCAGTACATGCCCATGTCACAAAACTGCCTCCACCATGTTTTACAGATGCATTGGATCTTCTTCACATCTCTCCACGTGCTCATGTTCCATCAGCATTCAGGACCACCAGAGTAGGTCCCATCCTGAAGAAGCCCATGCTGAAGCCCATGCTGAAGCCTATACTGCATTTTACGTCATAGTATGCGCTCCCGGCATGTAGACTGTCCCAATTATTACATACCTTAAACATGCTGTCTACTGAGAAACCTTATTTAGACCTGATTTTAAGGAAGCATTGAACACTTCCTCAGCTGCTAAGGCAATCCCATGATGCAATGCAGACAAATAAAATGTGAGTTATTTTAATTCTCTCTGGAGTTTTAATGTGTTTCTGGTCATATAATCACACAAAACAGTATTTTATTATCAACTCTGTAACGAGTCCTTCACCATTTAGCAGTTTTAGCCATTAGCATTTATGCTAGCGGATTTTTAAGCCTTGGGCTATTGTTTTGGATAGCCGGCCGGTAACTTAGCAACCAGCTTAGACACTCACTAGGTTTTGAGACACACCCAGTGTCTGGCATGAGGCTTAAGTCAGATTCTTATTAGTTCCAAATGTCTGTAGGAAAGCTGGAGATGAGGAAAACGTAAGTACTTAAGTACAAAACTAATTATACTCTGTGCGTCTTTGGCCGTTGAGCGCTAGTCAACATTAACAGCAGAGGTAACATTAACTAAGATGTTTTAGATTTTCCAAGAAGTTCTCGGTGTCACTTGCTGCTCAGAAGATCTCAGAAGCTTTTAGTCTAGATAAACGTCAACATTTACAGGCTAATGCGTGGTCTCCATGCTGGTTTTGAGGACCTCTTGCTGCCCAAGTCAAACTAAGAACCATCATCGGCATTGAACTCCAACATGATAAACTTAATTCCAGCAAGTTTAAACGTATATTTTAAGCTCCGAAACATGAGAGTTCAGGTGCGTCAGTCCTTGGCTGGAGGTCAGTGACTCAGCACTGTTGATTGCCTGAATGCCATCAGAGTCTGGCAGATGCAGTAATCAGGGATAATTAGGGGAGAAAAAGGCAAGAAATGTGCCTCATTAACCGCCCGGCCAAGAACATTGGCTTTCTTCTACAACACTCGGGGGTAGCCTGGCTGAAACAGACACACGCTCTGCTGTGACTATTCTGTACTACACTGTCAGAGAAATGGTCAGCAGTTAATCACTGAGCTGTATCCACCCCGGCTCCAGCTCCAGTCACAGTCAAGGCACAGAGATCTGAGTAAGCAGTTGTGAACTTTTTTCCCCCCCCTACGCACACTTTCAGCACTCAAGCAGGAGTTTTCCTTTTTTTTTTAAACAAGAAATGCTTGTTAAAGTTGTGCAGTCCATGCAGCACCCCCTTGGCAATGCCTCTTTCTGTTATCCAAGTCCAAAACAGATCAGCCTAATAGGGTTTAATGAACTTACAAACCAATGGCTTCTAATAGAATTAGCGCACATTTTCTACTGTGTTCAAAACGCCAACCTAACTGGCAGTAAATGTGCAAACTCCAGCACAATTAAGCTGTAATAGTCGTGTCTTAGCCAATATAATTCAATACGGAACTTCACATCATCGGTGCAGTTTATTCAGCACACGTCGTAGGATCAGGAACGCTTTACTATACTCATATCACACTAGTCAAGTTATATAGGATGCAATATTGTTTGTAACTACACAAAAACAACATGTACTTGACCTCCTGCCTGAAGTGGAGGAGTTTAAGTATCTCAGGGTCTTGTTCACGAGTGAGGGAAGGATGGACCAGGACACCATCTGAAACTCTGGTGTGTAGTCAACTCTCGCCATATCTGACTGACATGTCTTCTTAGATGTCAGTTCACCATCCTGAAGTTCAGTCCTGGCAAGAACAAGCTGCTGTTCATACACTGAACTACAGGTCCTCACCATGACCTTGCCGCCTTATTGGAGAGTTTGATTGTTCTGCTTGATTGTTCTGTCTGAAGATGCAAGAAGCCTTGGTGTGACTGACCAGTTATCACTTTACTATTCTCATATCACACTAGTCAAGTTACATAGGTTGTAATATTGTTAGTAACTATACAAAACAACATATACATATACAATATATAGGTATTCTGCTTCTATCAGCAGTCACGTCATCAATCAACACCAGTGACCCAGCTCCAGCGGCAGCAATACATGCCAATATCACAATACTGCCTCTACCATGTTTCACAAATGCATTGGATCTTCATGACATCATTCAAGACCAGCAGAGCGGGTCCCATCTTGAAAAAGCCTATGCTGGACAGCTCAGACGGCAGCAGCTACCTACCAGTTTCACTCCTTTCTTTTCTCTCAAAAATTCCAGCTCCAGAACCCTAACCAGTCTGGCTTCAAACCAGTGCACTCAACAGAAACCGAGAAGCTCCAGGTAGCAACATTAGCCAAATGGTCAAGGGTTCTGGTTCTTCTTTACCTCTCCACAGCCTTCGACATAGTGAACCATAAAATCTGCATGGAAGTGGTTTGAGTCCTATCTGGAGAATTGCTCCGACCAGGTTACATGGAAAGGGTCTACATTGGCTCCATGCAGCCTCCTTTATTGGTGTCCCTTAAGGCTCAGTGCTGGGTCCACTACTCTTTTCACTCCACACTCAGTCTCTTGGTGATGTAACAACCTATCATGGCTTCTACTAGCACTGCTATGCTGATGACACTCAACTAATGCTTTTCTGCACACCATCTTAAACTC